>PVJA010008986.1:28406-62481 GCA_004027025.1 Myocastor coypus
AAAAAAAAATAAATAAAATAAAAAATTATTTTAAAAAAATCTAGTTAGTCAAGTACACTTACTGTTGAGTGGACGCATACCATATACTGTATGTATACACATACACAACACACGTGTGCCAAGCACACACACCCATAACTACATCATGCACATGACATGCTCCATATACACACACATCCCGGTCAACACGCACTGCACGCACACCACACCCACGCACACACACTGTCACACTACAAGTGCTGCACGTAATACCTGTCCCCGGGCCCTGGCTGCTGCCTCCTCAGAGCTCGCCTCCCCTCTGCCCACTCTGCCTTGGAGCCAGCCAAGCCCGGCCCGAACCCCTGGAGCTATAAGCCCGATGAGCCTCTCCTGTAAGAGGCGGGTGTCCCGTTCTGTGTCCCAGAAGTGACAGCGGCATGACTAACAGCAAAATGTACATAGCAGCGATGCCATTTCCCATGCTGCGATGCAGAGAAGCCAGGCCTTCCTTCTAAAACACCATGGGGTTCTCTACCCTGAAAGGTGCGTGCAGAATGAGGACAAATCACAATAGCCTCCTTCGAAAATGCTTCAGAGTATCTCAGCCAGGCAGGAGGGCACTGCCACCAACCTCCAAGCCCCACCCCACCTCCGTATAACCTTGCAGCTAGTTCTGTCTGGATCTGATAAGAATGGCTTCATCTCGTGAGAGCGTCAGCTTTCACGCTTTCTGTCTATGTGCAAATAGAAGATGTTGCAACTGTTTGCACAGCTCGCAGCAGAAAGACATTCCCAGCTCGGAAGCTGACAGCTGCATCAGTTCTCTGCTCTTGGAGCCTGACCTGCCACCTGTCGTTCCTGCAGCAACGCACGACGAACGCTGTGCTTGTGACAGAACACGGGTGGAGGTGAAGACGGCACAGAGCAGCGATAAAGTCAAAAGATGAAGCCAGCTGTACAGGGGCCAACGCCAGAGACGTGGGCTGGGCAGAAAGAGCGATGGGGTCCAGATGTGCACACAGATGTCACCGCCCAGGTTCCCACTGAGCCCGGGGCAGGCACCTGCTGGATCGCAGGAGCGGAGCAGAGCTGCGCTGTGGAGCAAGGCCTCCTCCCCCGTTACCGGTCGCTCGCACAGGTAACTCCAGGGCCCACACCCCCCAGCCCAGCTGCGATCTCAGGCAGGGAGAGAGCTAGGGATGGCGAGTTTCATCCCAGGGTCACCCACCTCAGGACCAGCTCCCCTTCGTCCTTCAGGCCTGGCTGAAGAGGACTCCTTCCCCCATGGTTCCCCACACTCCGTAATCTCCTTTGCCACGAGCCCTTTATTCCGTCTTCCTATCGCTGTCCTCAGGGGAGCGTGTCTCCTAATCTCCGCTGATCTGATTTAACTACAAAACTAGTTTCAGGACTGTTTGTCCTGTGATGAGTACCCAAATCGGGGCTTCCTGCACACAAAGTGTATTTATCATACCATATTTGTGATTTGCAATCATGAACTAAGTCCCCAGACCTTGGGACTGTGTTTAATCATACATTCCTGACTCGAACGTTAGAAAAGGAGGTCCTGAGTCCAAACCCCCAGTATCAAAAATAAAAGACAAAACAAAACAAGAAGGAGGGAGAGGACGAGAAAGAGGAGGACGAGGAGGATAAGGAGAAGAAAAGGAAGAAGAAGAAGAAGAAGAAGAAGAAGAAGAAGAAGAAGAAGAAGAAGAAGAAGAAGAAGAAGAAGAAGAAGAAGAAGAAGAAGAAGAGGAGGAGGAGTATCTAGTAGCTTCATGGTTGTCAATTTGCAGGCGAGAGAGCTGAGCTCAGGAGGGCTGGTAGCCCAGTCACGTGGGAGCCATCTGCTTTAAGGACCTCAGGACCATGACGTGCACAGAACATAACTACTTGACATTGCTAAAGACCATGCTAAGGCTTAAATAATTTTCTTCAGAAAACCCGCTTTCCCATGTTGCCCCTATTAGCATTCTCTGGTTCTGATCCGCAGGAGCCTACTGTTTACAACAAGCAAAAAAGTCGTCACTGGAAAGGATCAGATAGTGCCATGTGCTAAAAGGAAAGCACAGGTTGACAGGGACCAAGGACAGCTGTGGAGGCCTGGGTGGCAGGCGCAGCCCTGGCTGAGTGGGTCCAGAGCAGCCAGCCGGCTGAGGTGGGTCACCGGGCATGGCATACGAGAGGCAGAGACACCTTGATTCGCAGTTCCTGCAAGACGGGGATCGTGTGGGGTGTCCTAGCTCTGAGGCACCTGAGGGTATTGTGACCAGAAAGAGGAACACATGCTCCCCAGTCAGCACGACATCTGTCCGCCCTTGCTGGTCCCCAGGCCTGGCTTACTCTTGGCGGTGCTGATTACAGAGTAGCCAGAGCTCATTGCCACAGTTTCCCAGTGCACCTCACTCCTAACAAGTGGATAAAATCCCAGAGAAGTTGGAATTTCCAAGCCAACAGGAATAACTGTTTTATAATTGTTGCAGTTTTCTTCCAGAGAATACAGCCATCAGAGCTGAATAGCGCATTAGAAGCTCTATAATTAATGGTCTGAATTAGGTTTGATTTTGTATTTAACCAAATTTCATGTGATTGAGGATATCTGAGTTATAGATTCTGAGTTTGGAGGACAGGAGCCAGTTGTTTCAGCCTGCAATTTTTTTTTTTTTTTTTTTTTTTTAATCTACAAGCAAATCAAGGAAGTAGATTTAAGGTTAAGGTTTTTGGCCTGTCTCCCTAATCAGAAGTCAAATTGAAAACACAAATTATAAAATGATCAGATAAATTTCTAGTTGAGCTACAGTTTCTATACTTGGCTATGCCATAAATCTAAGTAGAGTTTATACACTTATAATATCTTTATTAAGTAGTGCATTTATATTAATACATAAATACTACTATATTATATATAATGTATTTACATTAGCACATGAATGCTTTAGTTGCTCTTTCTGTCAATGGCTATATCTAGTTATTCTTTTTCTCTCTTTTTTGATTTGTTGAGGCCAGGTCTGTGTAGCCCACGCTGGCCACAAATTCATAATCTTCCTGCGTCAGCCTCCCTAGTCCTGGGGTTACAGGCAACTCAATGTCTATATTTGGTTTCTGGATACCAATTCTGTCATCCATTCAGTAAATACTTTAGAGCTTAGTACATGCTAGGCTCTGTGCTAGGTACTAGGACACAAGGAAGAGTAGCTTAGGGGAACCCAAAGGCAACCCTAATTAAGCTACTAGCAAGGGAGAACAGCGAATCCTTGAATGCTTCTTACGTAAGAGCACCCCAAGAGCAGCATGGCTATTGCATGGCATTGCAGAGGTGACACCTGAGGCCTACAGAGTTAAGGGTGGCAATGCTGGAATAGAAAGCTGTGCTCCTGGGCTGGGGAGATAGCTCGACGGTCTAAGCACCTACCCCGCAAGCGCAAAGACTTGGGTTCGATCTCCGGTAGCACATGCCACGCCTACCCCATGCCGAGTTGGCCTCTGAAACCTGGTCTGAGGGGGTGCACCTCAGATTCCAGCCCTGGGGAGCCCGGGAGAGCCGAACCACTACAAGTCTGAGCTGTGCAGTGAGACCCTGAACCAACTACATTAAACAAATAAGTAAAAGATTTTCAAAAAAAAAAAAAAGCAGAAAGCTTTTGCTCCAAACCTGGTGCTATTTTAACGAGACTCTTGGGTGTGCTAGACGTGCACGCAAGTGCAAAAGCTTTTCAGAATGCTCCGAGAGTGAAGCATACAACCACAGAGCCCTGGGTGTGTGCATGATTGGCTGTTCCTGGACGCCCACGGGTGTTCGTCTGAGGTCTTGAAGCATATGTAGACTTGCTGAGTCATGAGGAAGCAAAGAACCATCACCCGGAGGAAAGTGACGCGCCACAAGAGCACGGAGACGTGGATTCTGTTCTCCTGGAGCGGCACATGCCAGAGGACGGAGGACGACGTGGCCAGCACCAGGGCCCGGGGCGGCTGAAACATCGCAGTTCTGTCCCTTGCTGGCTTTTTAGAAGGCAGAATATCATCAAGTCAGTACTTTATTTTTGTGTTATTTTTTATCACATTTAATAAGAAACAACAACGTGACAGTTTCAAAACACGTTGGTAGTACATTTCCAGTATTTGATGCAATGTATATTGTTGTTCTCCTAGAAGTTATACAGAGCACAGGGTGTAGACATGATAATTTTTCTAATCATTATTGGTACAAAAAAATTTCTTCTCATTGAACTAGGAGAAAGTAGTTGTACACATCATCCAATGTTCCATAATCGCAGTGGGTTATTGGCAAAACTGGCAACGATGGAAGCTGTTGGTTTAGGCCGTTAACACCGTATCACTGGCCACGTATCACTGGCCACGTATCACTGGCCATGCGGACAAAGCACAGGAAGGGGAAGCTGACTGAGGAGCGGAGGAGAGCGTGCACTGCAGAGCCAGCCCCAGGCAAGAAGCGCGGGGCAGGGAGCGCACCAATGCAGGTCTGCAGGGCCACAGGCCCCTGACAGCTCAGCAGCTCAGGAGGTGGGGTGGGGACCGCAGGCATGAGGGCAGCTGGGGTCTCAACATAAAGATAAGGCTGCGTAGGGATGCATCTTGGAGATAGAACCCTGGGGTACCTACCCGCAGCACTGCGAGGAAAGGGGCAGAGGCTCGAGGACAATAGGCGCTGTGAAAGCCTTACTAAATTGCCAGAATGAGCGCATGGGTCTGATCCCGGGTTCCCCATGCCATGCCCGCCCCGACGCTGGGGCGTGCTGATCCCACCAGGGAGTCGAGGCATGGTGGTGCCGGGCCTGTAATCCCAGTGCAGCCAAGGCTGAAAACGGGAGGGCCACTAGGTGTCTGAGCTGCATAGTGAGACCCGGAACCAAATACATAAATGGAGACAGACAGACAGACAGACAGACACAGGGAGACAGAGAGACAGAGAGACAGAGAGACAGAGACAGAGACGGACAGAGACAGAGATGGAGAGAGACAGAAAGAGACAGACAGAGAGAGAGACAGAGAGACAGAGACAGAGAGAGAAGGAAGGAAGGAAGGAAGGAAGGAAGGTAGGTAGGTTTCACACATACAAAACAAGGCTCGTTCCAATTTTGATTGTTCTGTGCATTCAGTATTCATGAAGTTCTCTATATGAAAGATGCAGATTATAAATCTTGGAATAAAAGACACGAAAGATAAACAGTAGAACCGATTTTCATGAGATTCAAAATACAAATAAACGCTCTCACTATTGATGGTGAGAAACATTAATCAGCAAGTACAAATTCTGTGTATTAGTAACAGTCATAATCACAAGTGATAGTTCACACCTAGTGCTACAGCTTTCGTTTGCTTTAATTCAAAGTTTCAGGGATAATCTGGAAGTTTTTGGAAAGTATATTTGTCGCTGAGACCAATTCCCATCATCCGGAGCTTGACGTTTATGTTCAGGTCACAGCTTTGGTGGGTTTAGTCCACACTGGCCACCGGGGCCAGGGCAGCAGGGGCCTCACAGAAGGGCATGGCAGGGGACAGCTGCTGCTGTCGTGGTGGCTGGAAGCAGAGAAGGAAGGGAGGGTCCCAGGAAAACAGCATGTCCTTCAGGTCACAGCCCCAGTGACCCGCCTCTCAACAGTAGCCAGCTACGAGCTCATCAGCGGAAACATCATTGATGAGAGAAATGCCTTCGGGGTTGAATCGCCTTGCGGGTACATGGGACATTTCATGTCTAATACATGTAATTATATTATATATGATATCCTACCTATTATATATATATCATATATATCATATCCTCTCCATCTGTCTGCCTCTGCATGTGTCTCTCTGTCTCTATCTCTCTCTCTGTGTCTGTCTCTCTCTCCCCATCTCTGTGTCTATCTCTCTATCTCTCTGTCTCTCTCTCCCCCATCTCTCTCTACATCTCTTGGTCTCTGTCTCTCTACATCTCTGTCTCTCTGTCCCCATCTCTTTGTGTATGTGTCTGCCTCTCTATCACTAATTCTCTCCGTCTCTCTCTCTCCCTCTGTCTCTCTGTCTCTCTCTGTCTCTCTGTCTCTCTGTCTCTCTCTCTCTCTCTTTCTCTGTATACATGTACACTACTGGGGATTGAACACTGAGCTACAACGCTGGCCCCCAGCTCTACCTTTTTTGAGACAGGACCTTATCAAATTTCTCATGCTGACCTTGAGTTTCGGATCCTCCTGCCTAAGCCTCCCAGAGCGCTGAGATTTCGGCATACATCCCCACGCCCACTAGAATAACCTATACTTTATAGCAAACACAAGAGCCTGATATGACGCCCAGCTCTTGGGCGGCACCTCAGGAGAGGACTGTGAAGAGGCCCCAGCGTTGCCCTGAGCCATGTGAGAGGTGCTTGAGGGAGCAGAGGCAAAGAACACAGGCAGGTGGAAGCCGGGAGCAAACCGAGTGGGTTGGGATAAGGAAAAGATCAAAAGAAGGGGAAAAGATATATTTAGGTATATATGCAGAATGGTTTGGATAACTGTATGGTCCATTTCTGCTGGTCTTTTAAAAGGAGCAGTTAATGTTTAATTTTTTCTCTTAATATTCTTTTTTTTCTTTTTAACTTCTTACAGTTTTTGTTGTTATTTTATTTTGTTTTGTCTTAACCATTTTGTAGGTTCCTATCTGGCAACCTAAACAACTAATTTGAATATAACATCGTGCAACACAGCAACCATTGTTGAATTTTTCTTACTTCGTTTAATGAAATTGTGTGTAATTTCCAATGCTTTTTTTAAAAAACTCTTTTGCATCCCATAAAAAATAAAATAAAATACAATTTTTAAAAAGAATGCTATTCAGTCTTTATAAGGAAAGTCTCTGGTACCCAACATGAAAGATCTGAATCACATTTTTGCTAAGTGAAAAACGCAAAGAGCAAGAATCTAAAATAGTTACATTCATCAAATCAAGGGCTAGAATGTTGTTTATCCTGAGCTGGGACTTAGAGGAAACAGTTACCGATCAACAGACCCTAAGTTTCAGTATGGCAAAGGGCCCAGGTTCTACGGGTATCCTGGACAGCACTGTACCTATAGCCAACCATAATGCCATTCACCTCTGAACATTTTTAAGAGGTGTTTCACATGAAATATTTGAACCACAGTGAAACATTGTTTTAAAAACGAGAGGAACAGTTTTCACATCACAAAATGGTTAAACATCGCCCTCTGCTGGCATCCATGAGTCATTGCTGGGGATTTATAAATTCACCATTTGAGCCCTGCTTATCATTTTAGGATTTATCAAGCTACCACACTGCGAAGTTGCCCTGGCTGCCTGACGGCGCCCATGCTTCGCAAAGCCCCACTGCCTCACGGCCTTGAGCTCCAAACCGCCCACCCCACGCCCCAAGCCCTTAACGGTCTCTCTCCAAGCCTTCTTTCTGAGACACACGGTGTTTCTCATGACAGCTGTAAATCGCACTTTTCAACCATAAGTATGTTCCTCGATATTTTTGGCGTTTTCCCAGTTGGATGTGACTTTTTGTCCTTTCCTACTAAACAGGAAACTTGAAAAGGAAAAGGCTGGAGATCACTTTTTTCGTATCTAAAACCACACTGGCGCCTACAGAGAAGAGCGCTGCTGGAGAACAATACCTACTCACCAGCAGGAGGCTGAGCGCCACCACCCTGGCTTCACCAGGTTCTTCACCTGGTTCTTTACCACGAGCAAGCTGTAACTCTGAGAATTGCAGGGACACTGGGCTTAGGAGACGGAGGTGGGTGGTTTTCCATCACAGGTGCGTGGACTTCGAAAAGCTACTTGCGAAGTAGCTTTCTCATGGCCAACTCGCACCTGATCAGGCGCCCCCTACCTTATTTAACATATTTACAAAAATACAGAAATTCACTTTTTATGCGCCTGAGGCCTGCCTCGCAGCAGCTCGGCTTGCTGCGTATCTTTGGTTCAGTTTCTCTCCTGACACCCCACATGAAGGAAGGAAAGGCTTATCCTTGTCGCAGCTACTGGAGGTCTCAGTCCATACTCCGCTGGCTCCAAGGCACATGGTGGAGAGCGGGGGCAAAGAACAGCGAGCAAAGGGAGGCGCCGCAGCAACAGCGGCTACAGAGAGCAAGTCTGGCTCTCCCGGTCTCTTATGTTACATTCAGTCTATACACCTCAGGCTGGGGGTAGCCCTCACAGCCATGATCCCTTCAGTATTCACACGTGCGATCCCAGCAGTAGTCGGACCCATAATCCCACTCTTTCTTTCTTTCTTTCTTTCTTTTTTTTTTTTTGTCTTTTTGAGGCAAGGTCTCGCTATGCAGTTTGGGCTGGCCTGGAGCTCACTTTAGCAGCCGAGGTTGGTCTTGAACTCACACCAATATTCCTGTCTCAGCCACCCAAGTGCTGAGGTTACAGGCATGCACCACCACACCCGGTCCACAATCCCATTCTTGTATGATGAATTAATCACAAACTGTAGAACTGTGCCTCACTGGCTGCTTGAGGCTTTTGGGGGACAAATACACGCCAACCACAAGAGTCTTTATGCTGTAGTTAGCATAGCTCTCAAGGATCAGTGCCATTAGTTATAGGTACATCTGTCCAATTTTTCTCATTCGTGGTGTTCACTGTGGTTGTCACTGTGAGATCTGATTAGGCTGTAGTATTTTTTCCGGCATTATAATGTGACTGCCGCTGAGTTTGGATTATGTGTGCAAATGACAGCTCTGCTATTTCTTTAATGTTAGTTTGTATTTATGCTGTAGCATTATTGTCAATGTAAAATTTCTTTGGAGAAACCTTTTTACTCCTCTTGTTCATTTTGTGACTAATATGATAGGTAAATGCACTGAACTTAGCCCAACCAAACCATGAACCACGTGATACGCTCCAGACCCCGAGAGAAACAGTGGCACGACCGGTCCTGGGTGATCCCGACCTCCTGCTGATGCTGTGTTTGCAAAGTGACCAGATGAACGGCCTCAAGAGCACCAAGGACCTATCTGCAACAAGTACTGTTGAAATTGCTTCATTTACATGAAGACACATCGAAAATTCTAGTGATTCCTTCTTGTACCCTAATCAGGCATGAAAGTATTTCTTCAGCTAGTTTTCCTGGACAAATACTGTTACGGTTCTTATCTATTTAATTTTTATTTTATTAGTATATGTTTACACTTCATAACGATTACAGTCATCTTAGGGAGATGGTACACTACATAATACAATCTTAAAGTTATTTTTTAGGTGCTTTTGTTTTCCCTCGTAGCTGACTTGTTGATACGAAGCTCGAAACAGACATTTGGGCAGCCCATGAAAGGGTGTTAGCAGGCATGATATAAAAGGCATAACTTTGGGCCAGGAAGGCAGTTCAGAGGCAGAAACACCTGCCTGCAAGCACAAGGTCCTGAGTTTGATCCCAGGTCTAAATAAATAAATAAATAACACTTCACTTATTTGCAAATATGCACTGACTATTGTTATGTGTTGGCTATCAACTCAAGCTATTGATGATAAAACATTGAAAAAAGTAGACTAAGAGGGGCGTGGTGGTGTGTGCCTATAATTGCGGCACTTGGGAGGCTGAGGCAGGAGGACTAGTGGGAGTTTGAGACCAGCCTGGGCTACAAAAAGTGAGCCCAAGGCCAGCCTGAACTGCATAGCAAGGCCCTGGCTCAAAAAAAAAAAAAAAAAACAGGAAAGAAAAACTATGCATCGTATCAACTACGGGGAACATATGTACTACTAACGTGCTTTGAAAAAAAAAAAAAGGAAGAAAGAGCAGCCTAAATCTGGAGCTTCATGCTGCCTACATACACAGTTGTGGGCACCCCGTATTCGTGAATATCCAATGTTCATGCCGAAGGTGGAAATATAGACAGGACTGTGATGCGTCAGATACCTGTCTTTATAAAGTTCACACCTTTTGATCTCATAATGTAATTTTTGAGCATAATATGTATATGCATATGTGTGTTTGCATATACCACACACATGTTCTACATGCATGTGTGTACATTTATAAAGGGATAGAAACAGATACATATAAAGTCATGCTCACTATGCCCAGGCTCTGGGTATGACCCTCTGCCCCACAAAATAAAAAAGGAAGCAAACCTCCTACCACCTAAAAATCTGGCAAGGTACAATAGGAAGTTGGAGCACAGTTTTAAAAGACCGATCCGGCAGAGCCTTAGGCAGCTGTCACGTTTTGATCTATGGGGCGCCACCATCCTGGGATATTTGTGGATAAAAGGATGCCATGGCTGGGAGCTCCTCGGAAGGCCTCCAGGAGAGAAGGAAGAACGTGTGTGAGCGAAGCCTCGATGCACCAACAAGTTTCAAGCAAATTTTGGCACTGTGCTCACTGTACTTTTGTGTTGCAAAGACGAATAATGGTATGGCAAGTGGTGTCCTGTTGTACACCCCATGCCCGGGCACTGTGTGAAGCACTTGAGCGATTCCATGTAGCTCACAGCAGCTTCCTTAGCTCGGTGCTGACCCTAGCCCCAGGTTTCAGGGTGTGGCAGTGAGGCACAGAGATAGTCAGCACCCAGCCCCCACCAAGGCCGGGTGACCCGGGAGCCACTCGGGGGCCCTGGAGGTCTTGTGCACCACTGCACAGTACAAGGACAGCTAGAAAACCCACACCAGTGGCTTTGCCAGAGCAGACTTAGAAATAGAGGAGTCCGGCTGCTGGTGGAAGAGAATGCCAGTGGAAGCTTTGCAAGGACACTTCTAGCCGCATCTGCCTTCCATCAGTGTTGACTTGCAGCTCGAGTCTGTCCCTCTGTCTCTCTTGATATTACACTCAGGCTGTCCGCCTCAGCCTCCACCTTAGGCTACACCCATAATCCCAGAAGTACTTAGACCCATAATCCCATCAGTACTAAAACCCATAGTCCCAGGGATCATGGATCAAGTCACAAACTCTAGAAGTCACCACTCCCTGACTCATGAGGCTTTGGGGGGACAACTAGACATAAACCATAATAGAAACAGACCCTGAAACTTATATGCTTACACATACGTTCAGATTTTGCCAGCTGCAGCTGTAGATTGGAATAGCACTGCAGCTGGCACAGACCAAACCGTACATATGTCTATATCATCCCCAAATCCAAGTTGTTCTGCTCCTCACTCTTCTTAGCTTGGGAAGATTGCAGGTTAATCATGCCTCTGCATTCCACTGCCTGTCACGTTAGCATCCCAAGACAATTTGCCTTCCGCTTGAAAGAATTCACTTTATGCTGACTAAGTGCTTCTGTATCTCAGAGTGTTCTCAACTAAAAGTATTACGGTAGGGCTGGATCTGTACTACAGTGATAAAGCACTTGCCTAACCCATGCAAGGGCTTGTGTTTGATCTCAGTGCCACAAGAACAATAGTTATAAAAATAGAGGACTCTAGCCAGCAGTGGTGGAGAGTTCTCACACCAGAACTCCAAAGTGGAAGCAGGAAGACCAGAGTTCAAGGCCACTTGGATTACATAGCAAGTTACAGCCCTGCTGCAATTGTTTAGTAAAACTGTCATGAAAAGTTAATTGGGGAGGGAGGGCTGGAGAGATAGCTCAGTGGTCTAAGTAACTGTCTGGCAAGGGCAAGGACCTGAGTTTGAACCCCAGTACTGTATGTTGTGCCAGCCACTGAAACCAGGCGTCGGAGCACATGCCTGCAATCCCAGCACTGAGGAGGCTGAGACAGGAAGAGCGAGGCCCTACACCAAATAAATACGTAGAAGATTGTTTTAAAAGTTCATCTTTTTCAAAGCTAAAGGACTGTAGTTCTTAGACAGAAGTCAGTGGAAATTATAAATAATTTCCATTTTATTAGTTTCCAATACAAATTTGGAAAGGACTACAGGAAGCTGTGTTTACAAATTTTAAATAATGACTGCATTGAAAATAAAATTTTAGAGAAATGCCAGTGCTAGGCCAGTTTTCTAAAAGTCTAAAAAATTGATTCATTTATCTGCAAATACAGTAGACCTTCCAGATCCATGGGCTTGGCACCCACAACTTCAGCCAACCACGAATTGAGTAATTCTTTAATAATAACATATGTGCTGCACGGGGACAGGTGTGTTTTTGTCCTGACCCCCTGCACAATGTCATGCAAAAGCTACATAGGTGGCATTTGTATTGCATTAGGCATTATAAGTGATCTAAAGATATTCTAAAGCATACCAGGGGATACATCCAGGTTATATACAAGCACTATACTGTTTAATATAAAAGCCTGCAACGTCCACAGATTTTAACATTGCAGGGTCGCCCATGGAAGCTAAACACTGAGGGGCTGGGTACCAAGAGTAATGATCCCGCTCCTGCTAATTTAATGATCAAATAATACGTGGTCCTTTAAATTTTTTGTAATGTATGAAACTATAAACTATTTTCTCTTTCTAGAAAGAATTTACATTGGAATATTATTTTTTAATTAAATTTAATGTTATTGGGCAGGCCAGATAGCTCAGCAGATTAAAGCACCCGCAAGCAGGTACAGGAGCTGGGGGTTCGATCCTGGGTCTGCTGGGCCATGCCTGCCCCCTGTGGTGTGCTGAGATAGCAATTGAGACTGGGCATGGTGGCACATGCCTGTAATCCCAGCTCCTGGGAGGCTGTAAACAGGCAGATCGCCATGAGTCCAATCCAGTAGTGAGACCCTGAACACCCTATAGACCCTTCCATAAGATACAAAAAAAATACTATTTATTTATTTAGTTAGCTTTGTTTTGTTCTTAATGTATTTGGTTTTGACACGGTCTCACTATGCAGCTCCGACTCATAGTGATCCTCTTGTTTTCCAGCTCCTCGGCCCTGGGATTACGGAAGTACGGCACCATGCCCTGACTCTGTAGCTGGCTTACCCCGCCCTGAGTGTAGGGCTGCGTGGTATGTGGTGTTGGATATTGAACCTCCATCCCTGAGCTTGCCTATGCTTGCCTAAGCAGACATTCAGTGTACTCAGCTATCCTGCTAGCCTATAATTTTATTTTATTTTGAAAAGTAAAAACAAAAGCAATAGCCGGGTGTGGTGGTGCACGCCTGTAATCCCAGCACTCGGGAGGCTGAGGCAGGAGGATCGGTGCGAGTTCGAGACCAGCCTGGGCTACAAAAGTGAGCTCAAGGTCAGCCTCAACTGCATAGCGAGACCCTGTCTCAAAAAGACAAAAAAAAAAAAAAAAAAGCAAGCACAAAAATCAGAAACAACGACAGAAACAGGGTAACAAACCATGATAAATATGTTACAGATTTCCAAAACAAGAGTAGCTGATTAACAATGGCTGATCTATTATCTATTTTTCTAGTCCAGTCTGTTGCTCAGATACGCAGATACAGTCATGTGAGATTGCACGTATGGTTGGAACTTACTGCTTGCTTTCAAAAAACCTTAAATTTTTATTATTATCTTTTTTTTTCTTCTCATACCTTTTTTAAAAACTTATTTTAAAGAGAGTGTAGCACTATTTGATACGACAGTAGAAACGGTACACAATTAGAAGACCAAGATGGGATGGCAGGCATTCGAGCATGGCTTTTGTACGACACATCGCTGTCCTTGACGTTGTTGCTCAGATATAAGCATCAGCACATAGAGCGAGTCAAGTGAAAATTCTACACGTTCACTCCCATTTTCAAAACACTGGTGGCAATTCTTAGCACAGTCGTCTCAGCTATGCTGGAATATCGCTCCAATGCGATGCTGTGTGTGTCTACCTCGGGCGGACCGAGGCAGCAAGCGTAGCCCTCCCTCAGTAACCCGGGCTGGCAGAAATAGCGAGGAACCCGGGTTTAAAAAGCACTGACGGACGGAAGGAAAAGGCGCACCTCTGTCTGCTGCAGGGCTGCCGCCTCGCGGAGGCACCTCTTCTGTTGTGCCAGACAGCTGTAGTCCTGCTGGCAATGCGACAGCTTCGGGGCTCTCTGTCGCTCTGAGCTAACCGCAGTGATTGCCTGTTTTCAGGGCATCTTTGCCCAGCTTTCTCGGTCTGACTGGACACCCCAATTTGTGGCCACCTGGATGCCAGAGTTCCACCAGGATAAAAAAAAGCGAGTTCTGTGTTCGTGGGCTCATCCGAGTCCTCTCGTTCAGCTCTACCTCTGTGCGACTCTGTCTTTGGGTTCTACTGTGAGCCTTTGGTCCCTCCAGCCACAATACACATACACATACATGTATACACATGTGCATACACACAGGCACACATACACACATGTATGCACACATGCACGGACATGCAACACATATGTGCATACACATGCACGCACATGCAAATATGCGCGTGCACATACATACACATGCGCATGCACCCACCCACATGTATGCACATGCTTGCACATGCATGCACACACACGCGTGCACATACACGTGCACGCACACATGCACCATCCAATTCCAGCTCAGGCCCTTCCTCAATCTCAGTTCAGCTCCCTGAAGCCCTGAGAGTCCCGGGCCCACACATACAGGAAGCCGGGGGCCTGGAGTCCATTTCCCTCCTGACACTTAACACCAGAGGGCCATTAACCTTCTCTGTCCACAGGCCAGTCGCCAAGAAACTGCTCTCTGGGAGGACCTCAAGACCCTGTAGCTTCCTCGAGAGACTGAGATGGGAAGAAGCGCAAGATGTTTACTCTTCCTTTCAAAGGCATCTGTACTGCTAGGCTTTCTGCCACTCGGGTGTTGTGTGTGTTGTAGGGTTAAATGGCACAGACACAACTTGGGCCATGGGGTTCTGTGGTATGTGCTATGTTCTAATCTTTTCAACAAAAATAAGTAAATGCTTTATTCATGCATGGCACATTAAAGCCTGCCCCGATGTTCCCAGATCCCGAGAGGCCCTGCAGCAGGTTATGTGTCCCGTTCTCAGCAGTTCACTGACCACAGGCCCCGGGAAAGCGTGGCAGCCCCAACTGTGGACACGACCGGTTCAATTCTTCGTTCCAGGAACTACGGGCTTCCGTCCTACAAAGGACGCTGCACGTTTACACTCCATGAGACTCGCTTCCGATTCGTGGTCTGTAGTTTTTGGTAGCATTCTTTATTATTCCTCATTGGTGTGAAAGATGAGGTCTCCGAGAGACGGGGAGCAGCAGGTGGTGAGGGAGTTACCACAGACAAATGACTCAGAGCCGTGCCTCCCGCGGATCAGCCTTAGTCAGGCAGGGGCCGAAGAAAGAGCTGATTATGTATTAGCGAGAATCAAATTGTGATTTACGGGCGTTCATTCAGTTACCCAAATGTATGCCTGTGATTAAAATGCAATATTGTCGCGATTATAGTGCAATCAGCAAATTATTAAAGCGCAATCAAAACGCAAACACGTCCTGCGCGTCTGCCAGCGGCCTCCTCTTCCCGTTCCTCGAACTCAATCTGTAAATACCAAAGGGACGTTGTGCAGGCATGCGTCGTGTCTTCCCAATGTATTGTGAAGGGCGCGGGAATCAGGCCTTGTCTGTGCGGCTGAGTGAAGCTGCGGCACTGCGGAGACACAGAGCGAACGCTCGGGGCCTTCCTCACGCAGCTGGTGCACGAAGATGAGCAATATGTTAATGGCTCATCCGCCTGACAGTATTGTTATGATTGATAAGCTTTAACAAATTTATTTTTTGATGGTGCTGGCAGTGGAAACAACTACATTTCTTCTTCCTTTCTTCCTTTCTTCCTTTCGTACAGATGTGCACCACCACGCCCCGTCGCAGTTGCTGCCTCAGCATGCCCTGGGGGCGAGGCCAGCACCGCGGGCCTGGGGATTGAACCCCTAGCCCGTGTGCCTGCTTGCAGGCACCTTAATCTGCTGAGCTATTTGGCCGACCCATCAAATACATAAAAAAAAAAAAAAACTATATGAATGAGTATGTTTATCAATACTAGCATTAGCTATGATCACATTTTTAAAAATACCTTAGTGCATTGAAATTATTAAAATTGCTGAAGTATAACAGGCAATAGAATATTTTATCTATTTTTTATTTTTATGTTATTTATTTATTTATTTTATTATTATTTTTTTTTTTTTTTTTGTCTTTTTGAGACAGGGTCTCATTATGCAGCTCAGGCTGGCCTTGAGCTCATTTTTGCAGCCTAGGCTGGTCTTGAACTCGCACTGATCCTCCTGCCTCAGCCTCCCAAGTGCTGGAATTTCAGGCGTGCACCACCACACCTGGCTAGAATATTTTATTTAAATCTTACATAAGAACCACATTTGTAGATTTCTTTGGCCACATTTAAATGTAGACAGATTCCTAATTTTCTGATCCAAAATCAAATAAGAAAGAAGCCCTCTATACCATGTCACCTGCCTTATCACAAAAGGGAAGCTAAGGTCTGCTCAGCTATGACGTCTGGATTTCGATTTCTGTTCACTATCACAGCGCCTATAGTTTAGTGTGAACCGTCTTATCCAGCTGTCCTGTGGTCTAGATGTCAACAAAGCTTTGTTCTTCCCTGGGGAAACTTGTTCGAGCCCTTAATGTCACTGTGGGGTCATTGTAGAGATTGGACTGGTTGTTCCCAGAGAGTTGCGACACCAAGCGCTCTTTGACCTTTGCGGTGTGCGATGGCTTGGAGTTGCCGTCTTTGACCAGGGTGAGGCCACGCTGCCAATTTCGTGGTATTGGGTTTGTGTCCAGGCTGTCGACTTGAGAGCAGACATTGACTTTGTGGCTGGAGGAGCGCAGAGGCCCCTGGACACTGACCTGGTTGGGAAGGACTGAGTTTCTCCTTCCCGGGTTGTCGCTCTGGAAAGAACGATCTACCAGGTTTTACACGCTGGCGGAGGGGAGCGCCTCCACGTCAGACGCGTCGTGTGCTCGTGGCAGTACCTCCTGGGGCACGTGCCCATCGCGTGCTTCGAACTTGTACTGGGCTTTCTTTAAACATTTCTGGCTCTGCTATTTAAATAATCAAAGCACACATAACATCAATGAATGGGTTACTGGCTGCTTTACTTTTTCGCATATCTTGCTTACAAAAGTTTGCACGAATCTACTTTTCCAACTTTTGCTTCTTCATTTACCATAAAATATTCCATGATTTACTTCCTCGAGGTCTAGTTATTATAGTTTTGAGTTGTTTCCAGTTATGAATAATGTGTCATGCAGCTGTCTCTACACAAGCTTTTTTCCTACCTTAACAAATAAATGACGGGGCCTGGCGGGATGGCTCAGTGGTCTAAAGCACCTGCTTGGGAAGGCTTGGGCGGCTTCAGGGACCGAGATTCGATCCCCGGCACCACATGCTGCGCCAGCCCTGCCCTTGGGGCGGGCTGAGCTGGCCATAAAAATAAATAAATAAATAAACAAAAGTTCTGAAACAAGAAAAAAATAAAATAAAATTCTTAAAAAAATAAATAAATGAAATTAAGTGCTGCTATAATCTACAAAACTAAAAAGTTTTAAAATTCATAATAAAAAATTAAATCTCATTAAATTTTAATAATAGGTATGAATCCAAGTGTAGTGACACCCACCTGGCATCCCAGCCCGTGATAAAGGAGGCCGAGGCAGGAACATCATGAATTCAAGAGCAGTTGGGGCTACACAGTCAATTCAAAGCTGAGTTATGCTACGCAGCAAAATTCCATCTAAAAGAAAAGAAAAAGGAACATATTACCATAATATGTGACAGGCATGTAATGTTATAAGTGACTTCCGCATCTTACTGGAAGCCTTAAAGCAAGCTCATAGACATGGATGCTATTGTTAGACTCTTCTACAGAGAAGGAAGCCCAGAAAGGTAAGGCAAAGTGTGCGAGGTTGCACAGCTGAGATTCTGACCCGGGCCTCTGGGACATATAGAGATGCTGGCAGGCCTGCGCGATTCCATTAAGACCGCAGTGGAGGAGCCGAGCCAAGGTCCTGCCCAAGCACAAATCCTTTGCATCCGACAGGCAGTTAAAGGAAAGGGACAGAAAGTAGCAAACAAAGGTGGGAAGCAAAGAGGGAAGAGGGCGTGGAGGAGGGAGGGGGGAGGGGGTCAGGAAGGTAGATGCAGAGAGCGCAGCGCATGCTGGGAAGCGAGAACCAGGCGTGGGCAGGCGGGGACGGAGAAGGTGACCTGCAAGCGATTGCTAGAAGACAGAATGAGAGCGCTTTGCAAACTTCAGGAGCAGATGCTGCACTTCCCCACTGTAAAGACGCTCACGTCCCCTCTCTCTACTGAGCTAGAGGTCAAAGGGAGGAAAGGACGCGCCTCTACCCAGCCACAGCAGTATCGAGAGCGTGGTGGGCAGGCGGCCCAAGTGGAACAAAGAATATTTGTTCCAGTGGTAGAACACACTAGTGGCAGGTGCGAGCCCCTGGGTTTATGTCACACACACACACACATGCATGCACATGCACATATGCACACACACGCGCGTGCACACACACGCACGCGCACACACACAGTATTTTGGAAACTGTGCAAATGCCTCCTCTTCCCCTAAAGCTTCCCTGCAAGTCCTCAGCCCTTCCTCCAGTCTGCCCGGCGTGTCCCTGGACCCAGCGCCTACCTAC
The DNA here is from genome assembly GCA_004027025.1 of Myocastor coypus. Taxonomy (NCBI): domain Eukaryota; kingdom Metazoa; phylum Chordata; class Mammalia; order Rodentia; family Myocastoridae; genus Myocastor; species Myocastor coypus. The sequence continues at coordinate 46,844 of PVJA010008986.1, forward strand.
CTGCAAACTTTCCCCAGGGTGACAGCATGAGTTCTGTCACCTACCTCTGCGCTATTTTCAGAATCCTCCCCCATGGCCCTGTCTAAGCAGAGCACACCAAGCCCAATCCTCTCGCGCTCCCCACTTTTACTCTTTTGGTAGTCTTAAGTGACCTTATATCACATCGCTGTGTGCGTTTGCCACAATTCAAATGCTGTGCACTAAAGGTGAATTTTATTCCTTGCAGATTACAGTTAGCAAACAGCAATTGGCACAGAGCTTTCAACATGACTGCAGTTTTTTCTTTAGAAACTAGCTCATCTAGCTTACTGTTGGCCACTGATCTCGGCTCACGACTGGGCAGCCTCCGCGGGGAGTCTGTGCTTCCTGAAGGAGCTTTGCTACACGCTCTGCTGCTGTACAGAGGGCCTGCAACAGAGCCTGCTAGGCATTGGCTGAAATTAAAATGAAGGTTAGCCCAGTATGATGGACTGATGGCCCAGAATCCCACCTACCAGGCAGACTGAGGTAGGAGGATTGCAAGTTTGAGCCCAGCTCAGGCAACTTGGTGAGATCTTGTCTTAGCCTGAAGAATGAGAAGAAACTGGGGGGACGTAGCTCAGCGGTAGAGCATGACCTACACAGGGCACCTTAGTTCGATCTCCAGAGTCACAAAAAACCCAATAAAAGACAGAAATTTGTAGGTGTTTTCTTAAGACTGAGGGTGGAAGCCTGTCAGGCATCCTCTTTTCTTCTTAGTTTTAATTGACACATAATACTTGTACGTACTTAAGGGGTGGCATTTAGTAAGGCATTTTAGTAAGGTACACAATGTGTGGCATATAACTGGCATACCCGTCATCTCAAATATTTATCGCTTGTTTGTGTTGGGAACATTCAAAACTAAGGTTATGTTTTATTTTCATGTCAACTAGTGTTTCTTATCATTTTGAAACCTGAGCTTATCCCAATACTCTGGGAAATTGAGTCAGACAGAGCACAGATTTTGAGCTGAGCCTGGGCGATTGGAGGGAGAGAGAGATAGAGAAGGCGAGAGAGAGACAGAGAGAGAGGGAGAGAGACAGAGCGTGAGAGAGAGGAAAGGGAGTGCAGGGGTGTAGCCCAGGGTGAAGACTCTGACTGCAATCCCCAGTACCACAAAAAAAGAAAACGAAGGGAAGTCCCTGGGCTGCTCTTTTGCCAGTGTGTCAGTGCCTGTTATTATCAGCAGGCGCCTGAAGGGGAGAGAGAAAGCTTCAGGATGACTGAGGCCGACGCAGGGCTGGGGCGTGGCTTAGCTAGCAGGCCTGCGGCGCTGGGTTCGAGCCCCAGCACTGAAATAGAAAGAAAGAAAAAACAAAACAAAACGAAACAAAAAACAAACCTAGATTAGCAGCGCTTGCGGTACCACGAAGCTGTGGGTGGCGAAGATCTTCGCAGCCCAGCCCCGCCCCTGACGGATGACGGGCAGAAGGGCCAGCGCGCATCCCAGGGATCCAGGCCCACCGTGGTCTTCGCAGCCCACGTAGCCCCCTCGGAGAAGGCAGCGGCAGGAGCTCGGAGTGCAGCAGGCGGGCTCCCTCGGTCCCGGTGAGCCCAGGCGCGCAGCCTGGCGACGGCAGCTGGCAGCCAAGACGGCTGCCCGGGCGGGCGCACAGCGCAGCGCCTCCCCGCGAGGCCTGCCCTCCGAGGGGGACCCTTCTTTTTACCGCCGTTGTTCGGGCTTCCAAACCCGCGTTAGCGCTCATGTGCGCTCCCCTTTTTTCAGTCTGCTACAGCGGCACGCTGAAGCAGAGCCCCAGAGCAAGGCGAAAGACGCCCCAAAACACAGAGCTCCTGCGGATCCAAGGCCCGGGGGACCTGCAAGGTCCCCAACCTAGGGCAAGGCGGGCACCGGGCTCTTCACGTGAGACCGACAGCCCAAGGACCCCTCGCCATGAGGCGGAGCTGGGCTACAGGAGCCGCGCGGCCGCGGCTCCTGGGTCACCCACACTCCCCGGGTCTCTAATCTTCAGCCTGAGCCGGGCGTGGTGGCGCACGCCGGTAATCCCAGCACTCGGGAGGCTGAGGCAGGAGGATCGATGTGAGTTCGAGACCAGCCTGGGCTACAAAAGTGAGCTTAAGGCCAGCCTGAACTGCATAGTGAGACCCTGTCTCAAAAAGCAAAAAAAAAAAAAAAAAAAAAATCTTCAGCCTGATTCCTCCCAACCTGGGAAAAATGGGCTCTTAATTGTCAGCTTCTATTTTTCATTTTTTGAACTATCAACTTTTGCATTCTCTAAATCCATCCATAAATTTAAAAACAAAAGAACAGCAGAAAACCCCTCTTGTTTTGCCATCGAGATGGCTCAGTGTACTCAGTGCCTGCTTAGGCAAGCTCAGGGACCCAGGTTCAATCCCCGGTGCCGAATACCACTCCGGCCCTGTGCCCAGGCATGCTGAGCCAGAGACTCAGTCCACGCGTGGTGGCACACACCTGTAACCCCAGTGCTGGGAGGCTAAACCAGGAGGATCACGTGGTGAGACCCTGGACAGGGTACGTAGCTGTTTTTTTTTTGTTTTTGTTTTTTTTTTAATCTCTCTCTAAATCCAGAAAATACATCATTTTAAATACTAACTGCTTTGTTAAAGACATACCATGTCTCCAGGCATGGCAGATTCCAAATTATGAGATATTTCTCTAAGTTCAGTGAGGGAGAAAATTAGTTTCATAGTATAATTCGGGGTGAGATGGAAATGTCTTGGTGTCGTATTTCAAGAAAGAGAAGTCAGGAGCATGTGGGATCAGTAAGCTCTAAATCATAAGTTCTTCTGCAGAAACATAATCATTACTATAAACGGTGAAAAAGAAACATTTCTAAAGCCAACGATAGCTAGGTAGGTGTGCAGTAAAACAGCTCACTGGGATCCGATGTCCGTGAGCAGAATAGTCGCGGGCCTGTTCACTACTGACTGTGGACCAGCTTGTTATAAGCAAGTAACGTTTGCCACAACAAACAGTGCAGGATCTACTTGCTACATGTCCCAAGTCCCCAGCGTGGCTGCCGTCTGGGAATCTATGGAGTCTCCTGTGTTTGTTCACACACGTTTGCTCGTGTCGCACAGGATCCGGCAGGAGTCAGGTCAAGTAGGCAAGGCCGCTGCTCAGGGGTCCGGTGGGAGAGGCAGGCACATTAAGGTCCTCCTCACCCGCGGGTCCATGTGCAGGTGCCTGAGCACCCTCGGGGCACCCCGCACGCGAAGCTGAGTCACTTCGAAGTAATCCAGCTGCTGTCTTAGGCTCCGCTAGACCCAGAAGCTGACGCGGGGTGAGTGAGTAGACCGCTCAGCTCCGATGCCCGCCGACGCCCCCACGGGGGAGTGCACAAGGGAGACAAGAGAGAGAGAGGCCGGCCTAGCTACCTTGCCAAGGGGGCCTCCTCAGGGCTCCCGGAGGACAGCACCATGGTGACCGCTGGGGACGTGGCTGGGGACGGCACCGGTGTCGCAGTGCGCGGTCCTCGGGTTGGTTTCTCGAGCTCTCCACAGAACCGCACGGACTCCAGAAGGCCGCTCCGCTCCTCCAGCAATCTTCTGAGGCCTCTCTCCTGCTTGTGTTGCCAGCGCTGCCATCTCTGGTGTGGAAGGCGAAAACACGGAAGTGACCTTCGAGGACCTCTTCTGTTACTGTCTAACAGTTGCTGGGGTGCGTCTTGGGAGTACGGCGGAGGGACGGCCGCCTCACAGGACGGCGAGGACGGCTTCAGAGGGGGTGGAAGCGGACAGCAAGGAGGCTGCCCGTGAAAGGGAGGGCGAGGTCCTTGGGGAGGAAAGACCCCAGCCCGGGCTGTGCCCAGCACAGGTGCCCTGCCCTCAAGGCAAGGCACCTAGCGCGGAAAGGGCCGGGCTGCCCGCTGGAGGACTCGGAGGCCCAGAGCCACCCTGGCTCATGGCGCTGAATCCGAAGAGGTCGAGTAAAGCCATGTAAACAGCAAGATGGACAGGGCACGCGGCAGGTGGGAAACACGTATCCGTATCTGCGACTGGAAATGAATGAACAATCAGTACTTATTACAAGCAAGAAAGACGTTTACATGGATAACGGCAAGTGCTGATATATTGGTTATGTCCTCCAAGTTTCTATTGATGGCAGTGCACGTGTCACTCTTTGGACATTAGTAATTTGAATGCAAAGGCGTCTGGACATCTTTTTATTTTTTCTTTTCATTTTAAAAATTTTATTTAAATTTGTTTTAATCTTTTATCTGTTGATTTGGTCAAGGGTCTTTCTGTGCAGCTCAGACTCGTGGTGATCCTCCTGTCTCAGCTTCCTCAGTGCTGGGATTGCAGAGTGCTACACCTAGTTTGAATGGCCAGAGTGGCAGTACCAGGGATAGAAACCAGGACTTTGCGCTTGACAGGCAGGCTCTGAGACTACTGAGCTCTTTGCCGAGTCCTGGACATCTTATGCCATCGCAGATAATAACTAATGGGCCCCGCCTCTGTGCCAGCCCACCTCCGGGGCATACTGAGAAGGAGGTAGAGACTGGGCATGGTAGCGGGTGCCTGTAACCCAGCACTTGGGACGCTGAAAACAGGAGAATCACTACCAGTCCGATCTGTGTAATGCGACTCTGTAGACCCTGTACTAAATATATTAAATAAATGAATATAGATAGATAGATAGATGATAGATAGATGGATAGATAGATGATACATAGATGGATAGATAGGTAATGGGTTGTTGAATAATGTCTACTACCTTGGATGTAGGACGGCAGTACTAACCAGTTACCAGACACCAGCGGGGTGCTTGCCAGAGGCTGCTCTCCTGTAGCACTGGTGGGTTTCCACCAGCTTGTCCCCTCTCTAGCCCAGCCCCCCATGACCACTGCTGTATATTCTCACAGTGGCTGGCTGGCCTTCATGAAGTGGCATGCTGCAGCCCGGAGACAAGGAAAAGCAGAGCGACCCAGATGGAAAACCAGCAGAGCGCCACCTGCTGGCAAGACCCAGGAGTGTACCCACTCCATGAAACCAGCCTTAAACAAATCATGCTGCAAACTGCAGATTGAGAACTCCAGGGAGAAGAGTTCCCTTTATTTCATTCTTTCTTTCTTTCTTCCTTCTTTCTTTCCTCCCTACCTTCCTTCTTTCTTTCTTTTTTCTTTTTCTTTCCTTCCATCTTTCTTTCTTTCTTTCTTTCTTTCTTTCTTTCTGGGTATAAGGACTGAGACAAGGGCCACTATACTGAATTACATCCTCATCCTTTCTGACCTCTTATGCTGAGACAGAGTAGTTAAGTTGCCATGGTGAGGCTTGAACCTGTGCCTCCCCCCTCCCCGCACTCCCCCACCTTAGGGTTCCCAAGCGCAGGGATTACAGGAGCACAGCACAGCAGAAGGCTAGCTATTGTTCCTGCCTGCCACCTGAGAAGAAGGCACAGAATACCCAGGACCAAGGCATGCCAACTTGCAATAAACTACCTGGCTCCTTAGGCGAGACGCTTTCAGAAGCATCACAGCACAAGGATTCCCACTGCAAGGATTAAACACGTTGTTGTTCCTCTTTAAAGACTTCTTCCAATTGTGCGTTGAAATCCACTCCCAAAGCAGCCTGGGAGCTTTACGAGGCTTCCTTCGCTCCATTTGCTGAGCGTGAGTCACGTCACATAAAGGAACTTTTTTTTGGACACGAGTGTAATTAGAACTATGACACTGACGTGCTCCATGGTCTTCTTAGGGTTATGACACTGACAAATGACCCCTTCCCTGAAATTTGTAGTCTGTGCCACAAGGGGGCAGTAAGACTCTCGCTTCAAGCCGTTTAATACATAAAGCCCATGTCTGCAGGCGAGAATTTTCCATACTTAAATCCGTTGTAGAGGTTAATATCCGTTGTAGAGGCTTAAATCCGTTGTAGAGGCTAAATAAACCAACAGGAGGGGTACGAAGGCACTCGAGCATGCATCCAGAAGTGCCTGCTTTCTGCTGGCCCTAAGGAGCTGCTCAACAAACATTTGTGCAATAAATTAAATGCGAAGAAGAAAACTTCTGTGTATGTGTATGTGTATGTGTATGTGTGTGCGTGAGAGAGAGAGAGAGACAGACAGACAGACAGAGACAGAAAAACTATGGGTTGGCATGGGCATAGACGTGGGCATGGCAGAGCTCTGCCACTTAGCTGCATCCCCAGCCCTTTCTTAAAATTTTATCTTAAGACAGGATCTTTCACCGTGTGGCCCAGGCTGGCCCTAAATCTCTAGCTGGCCTGCTTCGGCTTCTCAAGTCGCTCTGAGTACAGGTGTGCACCACCACACCCACTGCTTTTTTAAAATAGATAAACCGCACGTAAATGCACGCACAGTTTTCACTTGGCACTCCTGCAGTATATGCAAATTTTAGTTTTCCTGAGTTGGTTGAGTAACATCTGCCTACCGCATTCCAAATGTCAGTTATAATGTTTGCTGTAAAGGATTTGCCTAAGGAGAGATCGGATGTTCATTCCCATCTCTGAGCGAGTGTGCGCTCTTCAAACCCCTAAAATTTGTACAGCCACAGGACTGCCCTTGTCCTTTTCTTTTTGAGAGAGAGAGAGGGTTTGCTATGCGGTTCAGGTTGGCCTTGAGCTCACTTTGCAGCCCAGGTTGGTCTCAGACTTGCCACACATAATCCACCTGCCTCAGCCTCCTGAGTGCCGGGATTCCAGGCCTGCTCCACCTCTCCCAGCCTTTGTTTTTTTGTTTTTTTTTTTTTTTTTGTCTTTTTGAGACAGGGTCTCACTATGCAGTTGAGGCTGGCCTTGAGCTCACTTTTGTAGCCCAGGCTGGTCTCGAACTCGCACCAATCCTCCTGCCTCAGCCTCCTGAGTGCTGGGATTACAGGTGTGAGCCACCACACCCGGCTAGCCTTTGTTATTTACAGTGGTGCCTCAGACCACACCCCACAGTTCATGCTAGAAGCTCGGCCAGTGCCAGGTCCTCTGGGCCACAAGTTATAAGTCTAACCTCTGAGTGGGTGCTGAGCTCTCTGTGGGGGTGGGTAGCATTCGATCAGTCGATTATGTCCATCGTAGAGCAGGCATGGCTTAGGTCTACAGTGAAGACCTCGTGTGCAGAGGTGGGGCTTTTGACAGGTGATTGGATCTTTAGAACTCTAAAGCAGCAGCATGTGTTGTCACGGGGGTGGGGCCTGGATAGAGGCGAATGACTGGGGCATGGTCGCGAATACATTTCCACTCACAGCTCCCGCCCTCCCGTGTGTCTCCCTCCCTCCCTCTCTCCCTCCATCCGTCCCTCCTCTCCTTCCCTCTCTCCCTCTCTCTCTGTCCTGGGGGTGGAACCCAGCAGCCACCACCAATGCCATTTCTACCAAGTACAATCAATTTCCAGCCAGTTCCCACATGCATTCTTCAAGGACAGTGCCAGACGCAAAACGCATGAGTGATCTCTGTGTGCCACCCGGTGACATTAGGTGACAGGGTCATTTGATGGTAGAAATGAGACTGGGTCTGAATTTATAGGCACACACAGTCCTGCACAGAAAGGGGGAGTATAGCTTTAGTTTTCCCAGGACTTTCTCTAATATGAAAGACCCCAAATACAAATGGCTTACTGGGTAAAATAAGACAGAGATGGTAGGAGACAGGGGGCAAGCACAGAAGAGACTGGAAGGGGAACGGGGAAAGGAGGGAGAGGAAAAGCCCGTAGGAGGGGAGGGAGGTACGGCTGGGCATGGTAGGACACATCTGCAACCCCAGCACTCGGGCGGCTGGGGCAGGAGGATTGTTGGGAGTTCAAGACCATTGTGGGCAGCAAAGCGAGCTCAAGGCCAGCCTGAGCTGCGTAGTGAGGGCCTGTCTCAGAGTCTCAGGAAGAAAGAAAGAAAGAAAGAAAGAAAGAAAGAAAGAAAGAAAGAAAGAAAGAAAGAAAGAAAGACAGAAAGATAGATCAAGGTGAGGTTGGTCTATACATAAATTTGTACAAATTCCCTGAGATGAATGCACTTATTGTACACCAAAAGCATACACTAATAAGAGCAAATTTAAAAACCTGACTGGAGGGAATGCACAAGCCATTGCTCACAGGAGTAGCCAGTTTTTATTGAGTTTCTGGGCTGGGCTAACTTCAGTTATAGCGGCGTCTTTCAAAAGGTATTTGTTCTGGTGTTGAACTTGGGCCAAGGACAATCACTCTCCACCCACCCAGAGGCTGAGTTCCCTGCAGCTGGCCCCAGCACTGCACACGAAGCACCTTGGCCTTGGTATTTACAGAGCTAAGGAGTTGACAATACATTGGGGAGCTGCTGGCTCTCTCTGATACAGTCATCCCATAGACGTGGTCTGGCCTTATGACAGGGCTGCAGGACTTTTAGTGACACAAGACAAGGCTGGGGTCTAATACTCACCCCCTGACTTCGGGGGTGATGAGTTAAGTTAATGCAGTGTCTCAGTCTTGAAAAACACATTTCCTTCCTGCATGCAGAGCTGTGTGGACAGACTCGGGTAAGACTCAGTACAAAGACAGTGATGCCTGGCCTCCAACTCTCTTCCTGTCACCCATCATGCACCTGCAGACCAGGAAAGACTCCGTGTTCCCGGCAAAGCCACTTTTGGGTCCCTGGGAAGTAACCCACCCAGTGGCTATCACCCCCCAACACCTGAGGTGTTTTGCCTATAGCAAAGCTCCCAGGAAGCTGTGCACCCAGCTGTGTGATCTCTAGCATGAAACTGGAGGGTTGATTTGGGTTTGCTTCTCAGTCACGATTCTCCTTGCTTGTAAACATTCTGCTTTTGTGTTTGTGGTTTGGCCAGGGTTTCATGAAGGGTTTGTTGAAACTCGGCAATGCTACAAACAGGAAGGAAGGCCCCCCCACCTCCCCCAAGACATTTTTATTCAGTGGTTGCCCCAGAACACCTTGTGGCCATCCTGGCCACATCAAGCACCCCCGTGGCTGCTTCGGGAGATATTTGCATTGACAAGAAGCAGGCCTCAGACACAGACTTATTTCGGAAGTCTCTGTTCTAAAACCTCTCTGGAAGATTCTACTCATCTGCAGTCCTTCTTACTCAGGTCTTTAGGAGCTCTTCCTGTCCCCACGACTAAATAAAAAATCTGACACCGTAGTTGCATGGCGCTACCTTTGTTCCTGTGCAACACCAGAGGCCACTGAGGCCCAAAGCAACTGGCACTGGAAAACAACCAAGACTAAAGAACAGTGGGTGTAGGGGCACATGCCTGGGATCCCAGCCCTCTGCAAGGCCAAGGCAGGAAGACTGTGTGCTTGAGCCAGTCATGGCAACTTAGAGGCTTAGCAAAAGTCTGCAAAAATGAAAAATGAAAAGAAAAATAGAGGGCTCACGAGATAGACAGCTCAGCAGATTAAACGCCTCTTTAGGCAAGCGCAGGGACCAGGGTTCGATCCCTGGTACCATACACCTTGCTGCTTCCACCGTGGGGCACACTGAGCCAGCCACCTAGCCCAGGTGTGGTGGTGCAGGCTGTAATCCCAGCTCTTGGGAGGCTGTGAACAGGTGGATCACTATGAGTCCAATCTACTATCAAGACCCTGAACACCTTGTAGATCTTTTCCTTCCACCACATTCTGAACCTCCAACTTCAGGCACGCATCTCCAAGCCATGAGCATCCTAATGCCTACTAATACTCACAAAGTTTTGCTGTCTAATTCTCTCAAGAGGTTTTGCACTATGGTTTTTACATGAGGCGTCTCCCAGAGACGCATGTGTGGAGGGGTCAGTCCTTAGAGTGGCGATGTGGAGAAGCGGAGCCTAACGCGATTGGGTCCTGTGGGTGATGACCTTGTCAATGGGTTCATCACGTAGTTAGGGAAGCGGGTGGAGAAAGGAGGTCCCTGGAGGCAGGAGGACCCTGACAGGAATTCTCAGTCTCTCCCTCTGCCCTTCTCTTCTCCTCTCCCTCCTCGCTGCCATGAAACTACACCCTTTCCTCTGCTATGCCCTTTCATAATATTCCTGCCTTTGGAGGCAGCTGACTATAGTCTGAAAGTCCTGGAACTGTGAGCCAGACTAAACCCTTCTTCTTTAAAATTGTGTATATCAGGCATCTTGTCCCAGCAACAGAATGATGAGGCCTACTTTAAATAAGTGATATAACCTACAAAAGTATTATAATCCATGGCAATGGGTGTATCCTTACACTTGCCTTGCCTGTAGCAAGTTGGGGAGTCACTCTTTCTGTATGTTCAATGATGATAGTCTATGAAATAAATAATAGATAACAAGAAAAGATACATCCAGGTTTTATGCATAGGATACTCCCTACTTCAGATGAGTTCCATTCAGATGCTTCTTATAAAGAAGAAAGAAGGCCAAGGCTTGGCCCCTGTTATGGTTTATGTCTAGTTGTCCCCCCAAAGCCTCATGCAATCATGGGGTGGGGACTTCTAGAGTTTGAGACTTGCCTCATGATCCACTGGGATTATGTGTTTTAGCACCGATGAGGTTATGGGTCTGAGTCCTTCTGGGATTATGGGTGTGGCCCAAGGTGGCTAGAGAGCCTGAATGCAATATAAAGAGAGACAGAGAGACCGTCTCACGCTGTTGCTCTCTGCTGCCCTGGTCGGTCAGTTGCCTCTGTCACCTTTTGTTGCTGTCCTACCATCATGAACTGCTGCTCTCTGCCATGTGCCACTCAGCCTTGGAGCAGGCCAAATGCGTGAGGACTGAAACCTCCAGTGACTGTGAGCTAACTAAGCCTTTCCTTCCTTCATTTTGGGTGTCGGGTATTTGTCCCACCAATGAGAGAAAAGTAACTAAGACGTCCCCCAGAGTGTCTGAGGAAGGGAGTAGGTTGTACGCAGCCTGCTGAGGTTGTCATGTGACACAGGTGATTCTGTCTGTGCATGGCAACTTGTGTCTACCTGTGTCTGGCTGCTCACAGTGCCAGGCTTCCAGTTCTTCTGTGGCAATGCCCTCCGGGCAAAAAGTAGGGTTTACCAGACAGAAGCCCCTTGTCTGCGTTTGCCATTGACTAATGCAGATTTCCTTTACAAAAGGAAAGCTTTTCCTGCTTTTGGACAGCATCAAAGGAAGGTCCCCTTAAGAGACAAGCCCCCCAGCCAGCTCTGTGGGCCCATCACAGAAGCCTCCCAGGCCACATCCTGTCACCCTGAGCTGATTTCTAAGGCAGAGTTAGAAAGTGGGAGGAAGTTAGAAGAGATTTCAATTTGAAGGACTGAAAGCAAAGATCTGATGAAGAGGACCTGGCTGGCCCATCAACTGACGGAAGGGACTAGCAGCCAGGGAGGTGCTAGAGTGATCTAGGCCACCATCACCTCAGTTCTGGCTCTGCCGGGCGGGTCCAGGAGAGTCCCCACTGCGCAGCCAAGTCTCTCTGGAGATGACTCTTTCTGCTTTAGGCGGCCTCCGTGTTGTGGACGCTCTCCTGGAAATCAGGTTTGGAGACCACCTCCAGGTGCTCATGGGTGATTGAATGGCTGTAAACCTTTCATCTTGCTGCGCTCTGTTTTGAAGGAAGGCGAGCTAAGTTGTGAAATTCAGAACTGATCAGCCTTGTACTCCCAGCGTTTAGCAGCCATGCCCGAATGATGACCACTTGTATAGCAGCAGGGATCTGAGCTACAGCCAAGACACAAAGTGAAGAAGGCCCAAGCTGGCTGTACTTTTCGTTACTGCAAATCTGTAGGCCAAACGAAATAGCTACTGTTGTTTTTGTTTCTTTTTAAATTTTAGCTTGTTTTTATTTTTAGCAAAATCAGGTTTCAAGTTTCAGAAGAGAACACAAGTCATGCTTTTAACTATGTCACAGGTTCAGCGCTGGGGCTTTGTCCCCTGCTGCTGTGGTCCTCTTTGCCTCACGTGTCTGCTGTCTGTGGTTTCTCAGAAGAAGCCCTTCAAAAACAGCCAAAGAAGTCCACTTTACTCTCATATATATATCTGAGGTCTTGTAATAGTTGTACGATAAATAAATAAACAAACTCGAACTCAGAACCGAGTAAGGAGTTTCACGTTAGACAGCCCCACCAAAGTGCAAAACAAAAATGCAGTGTCCCGCTGTGGGTGGCTTGGGCTGCTTCCAGCGTCCAGAGTAGCAGACAGGATCCGGAGTCACGTGGTCTGTGGTTTTCCCCAGCAGAGCGTTTACCAAAAGGAAAGGTCAGAGTTCAGAGGTCACTCACAGACACGTTCTAATAGCTGCAGGAACATGTTCACTGCCCTGAGCTCTCTCACGGATTTCAGGATTTGGGCCAGGGTGGCTTCCCATGTGGAAATCTTCTGACTGCCTAAAAAAAGCGGCTGAAGAATAAACACCCTGATGGCACGGGGCTGAGACGTAGCGCGCGGGGGTGGGGGTGGGGGGAGGCCCTGGATTCAGTCTTCAATACTGAAAATAACTCAGCAAGTAGGTGTAAGAGTTGAGGAGGAGGCTCGGTGGTGGAACGCCGACCTAGCACACACGAGGCTTCGAGTCCGATCTCCAACATGAAGAGCAAACAAACAAATAAATAAGCAAGCAAGCAGCTATTCTAGGTGTGTCCAGATGTTTCCCGGAAGCCTCATGTGGCCATAACGGGGCTGTTCAGCAGTGTCTGGGTGTAGATTGTGCCAAGCAGTATGCTGGTGTGGGATGACTAAATTAACCTGTTGACTGGCATGGCGTCGCTCTGGGCATAGACACGGGGAAAGCCCACCCTGGGTGTGAGCGCCGCCAGCCTGCTTTACTGCCTTCTGCCCAACAGGTCTTGTTTTTGTCTTCTGCTATACCCCTCTACCAGGCCTGTCTTGGATCCAGCTACGAGAGGGAGCCGGTACTGCTGGAGGCTACAGCAAACCTTTCCTCCTTCAACTTTGGGTATTGCATATCTCCTGTCAGCGGTAACAAACACTAGTGCACGTTAGGGGTGAACCCATGCAGCCGACCCGGCCAGGCATTCTGACGCAAGTGGAAGATTGATGGGGAGCAGCGGACAGGCTGGCTGTCTAGCGGACCAAGACAGCCATGAACAAGCAAAGCGCAGGGCTTCTTCAGGAGGGGGAGGGTGTTTGTGGGCTGGAGCAGCTGAGCGAGAGCTAGTCTTGGCGCGGCTACCTGGGCTGTGGAGATTTCCGATGTTAACAAAGGAGCGTGCTGTGGTTGCTCGCCCAGGTCAAAGTCAGGCGAACTTGCTCTGTGGTTTGAGGCTTGGCTCTCTGTGGGGCCAAGGGGAAGAGAGTTGGGGGGCAGGGTGCCTGGGAAACTTCGAGTCCTGAGCTATGGCTGCATAGGTCATGTTCAGGTTCATTTTACTGCTCCCCACTCATCAAATAAAAGGAGATCACTTGTTTTGGTGAGGAGGGGAAGAAGTCTTTACAGCTAGCTCTGAGGACATAGAGGGAGTTCATCCGGCAGGTCGCCATCTGACCTGCACAGGTATGTGGGGCTCTTCTACGGCAAGCAATTGTGTAAAAGAAAAAAAAAAAAAAACAGGTGACAGACTTGTCCTGCTGCGATTTATCCCTTGCTGGACTCGACCCCTCCCTCTTTTGCCTGTGGAAACGAAACTGAACTTTGGCTTCTGACACCGGCATCCGCATATTGTGTCCATTCCACTGAACTGGGGAAGAGAGGAACCACGCCCTAGATCTGAGAAAACCTGAAGAAGCCACTCTTCTCCAAAGGGTGTGGGGACCCTCACCTTTAATGTTCTGTTTTTCTGTCCCTAGTACAATAGATTGCCAACATTTTTTTAATTCTAAATAGGAAGAGAAGTCGACGGAAGAGTTGTTAGCAAACTAGTGACGCAGGAGGCTGGAACTTCAGAACCGGTGGCACAGGACCCCCACCCTCCGCATTCTAAATGTGCTCCAGGCCACGCACTGAGACACTAGCAGCCATGAGTTGAAGACTAATCCATACTCCCAAGGAGCACTCAACTGTGCGCACTGCACCTGAACAGGTACCCTAAGTCTGCCACCATCTACGGACCATTAATACGACATTTCTCAGGTTCCATGGCAGTATTGGTGAGCGCTGAAAAGTAATTTAAGCAAGGGGAAATTATCATTCAAATACGGGCATCGTCATGTTGAATAATAAATGTTTATTAATTAAAACCATCTTTGGGAAGTGTTAGCAATAAAATTTTAATAACTTATAAAATATTAATGTGGCGTAAAATTAATTTGCTAATAAATGGAGTACTTGCAGTGATCTCACATCACAGAATTTAGTTATAAAGTATATTTATAGCACTAAGTAATATTTTAAAATTCTGAGAAGGGTATGCACCTGGAGAGAAAAATAGGAATAGGTATCTGAATAGCGGCTCTGGCTTGTTCTTTTCTTTTGTGGCCATTTAGTGAAAGGACACAGAGTCTCTCTAAATTGACCAGCGTGGCCTCAAGCTTCGTGAGCCACCATGCCTAGCAGGTTCCCAACTTAACTCACTCTCGAGGTACGACCTGTGTCACTGCAAGCCGTCATAGCATGCTCTGTGCATTACACTGAAGTCTCTTAGTGAAAGAGATGTCTGAGAATATGGTTCTATACCCAGTCCAAATGGAAATGATTCAGTGAGTGTTTACAGACAGAAAAAGTGTCGTGCTCATAAAATCTTTCTGGAGGTCCCAAAGAGAACCCTGCTGAGGTATCACTGGAAAACCTGTCTTCAGACAGGAGTCCCATTAACCTTTGGTGGTGTCAGAAGGCATGCGATGGATCAGACCGTCCGCCTCCTCTCCGTCTGCCTGCTTTACACAAGGCAGGGAGGAAGCCTTCCCTCTTCAGATGGTAGCTGGGCGTGTTAATGACCCCCTGCACTGGTGCTTCTTTGCTGCAGCTCCACTGTTCAGTGTTGTTCTGATGGGAATTTACAACATTTTTAGAAAGCAAGGCTTGTATTCCATCTTTATTTCATGAAGATTTTTTTTTTTTTTTTTTTTTTTTGCACGATTCCTTTTGCTTTCGTTTTAGCGCTGGGGCTTGGGTCCAGGAACATACACAGGTACTTGCTGTACCACGAAGCTGCCCAGCCAGCCTCTTCCATTCTCTTATTCTTATCCTCAGTAGGAAGAGTCGGGGCTGCTGCTTCGCTCTGCTGGGGGTTTTGCTTGCCGGGCAAAACCTCCTAATAAGATGAGATCACAGCTTTTGCTTCCTGGTGACACTGCCTTTGCTATTGGGGTTTTGTTCAGAAAGTCTTGGCCCGTATCAATGTCTTCAAGAGTTTTATTTATTATTCTTCCAGCAGAATCAGTGTTTCTGCTTTTTTTCTTTTAAAGAATTTTTTTTAAATCAGAAATGAAACAGGATTTCAATAAAACAAGATGATAGACAACCCAAATATGGGGGAAAAGAAAACATTTATAGGCTGTAACCTAGAGAAGGGCCTACTGTCCAGAATATGCTCAAATAAAATCAGATCCACAAATCTAAAGACTGAATCCAGAAATAGACATCTGAAATGAACTAACAGCTGGGCATGGTGGCACATACCTGAAATCCCAACACTTGGGAGGCTGAGGCAGGAGGATTGGTGAGTTCAAGACCAGCCTGGGCTACAAAAGGAGCTCAAGGCCAGCCTGAACTGCATAGCAAGTCCCTGTCTCAAAAAGACCAAAAGAGAAGAAGAAGAAGAAGAAGAAGAAGAAGAAGAAGAAGAAGAAGAAGAAGAAGAAGAAGAAGAAGAAGAAGAAGAAGAAG
>PVJA010008987.1:0-12341 GCA_004027025.1 Myocastor coypus
TGATCCGATGATGAAAATATGTAATATAACCATTGTTAAATTTAAACAATAAAAGAATTGAAAAAAAAAAAAAGAACCTGCATATTGTTGCTTCATACCATTTATTATCCTCTTCATGAAAATGAATTGTTTTCTTGTATTCTGTCCATTTCTTTATTTTTATTTCAACACCTTTTGTTGCTTGCTTGAGATCTTCTGTCTCTAGCCTTTATTCATTGTTTTCTTGTTAGGATTCATAATATTTATTTGCATTTAAAGGTGAATTGCAGATATTGTTTCTAAAGAAATGTGTCTTAATTCATTTTTGTGTATTACAAAACCTCTAAGAATTTATCAGAGGGAAGGAAAAGTAACCTGAGGAATAGTGTTGGCCATAAGTCTTTGATGAATGCTGCATTTTAAAAATGCTTCTGTCATTGGTTTATTTACGTAATGATCAAGTTTTAAGATTTGGTTCTCAGTCTTTCCCTTATAAAACTAAAACCCTTGAAAAATATTATTTTGACATATTTTCAATAGTTATTGTGGAAGTAACTTTTTTTCCCAAAGGAATAATGTACCCAGTCTCTGCAGATAGAATTTTTGTACTCTTGTTCATCTTATTTCCCCTCCTGTGTTTTAATATATTATTTTCAGTTTGAGAATGACTATTTAGATCAATTGATACCGAACTTTTTTTCTCAGTCCTTCATTTAAATGTCTGTGTTGTATTCTTGTGTAAAAGCCTACAGGAAGAATATTTCTTGGAAATAAAAATTTTATTTCTTCTTCTTAAGCTACATTCCTTATATTTCTTCTTGTGGTAGATCTTCTTGAAGGAGCAGGAACGACAGCACTTACAAGATCTGCTTCACCAAGAGGTGCTTCGTAGAATCGTGTTGTTGCAGAGATGGTTCCGAGTGTTGCTGTGTAGACAGCATTTCCTTCATCTGAGACAGGCAGCTGTTGTTATCCAGGTGTGAAGCAGAGGATTCATTGCATGATGTTTATTGGTTTATTTGTTCTTTATTCAATAGCAAGAAATAGTTTCACTGTGTAACTTTTAATATTACTATAAACTGCAGAGATGAGAATGTGTTCTACTCAATTTTGAATTTTTCACAACATCCAACAGATTACTATTGATTTGCTGAATTTAAGTTAAGCTGCATTTATGCTTACAGTGTTATGTGAGGTATGAACAGGTGCAAAGGAGTCATGTAACTTAATTTTTGTTGAGATGGCTCTTTTTATGTGATAGTTTGCTTAGTGACATTTGAGAGTTACATGTACATTGCTGTTAGGCATTGAATGATGGGCACCTTATGTCACATTTTTATCTGCTATTCTCTCATTTTTCATATTTTTGGGTATTTACCACAAGACATTTTTTTGTGCATGAAAATCTTTAGTATCTTCATCTTCAGTTGCCTTAAACCTATTAATATTATTAGATCAAATTGTATCAAAAATATTACTTGTTGAAATGAATTTGTAGGGCATGAAAACATTCAAAATTTTTATGTTCTATAGTTAACTTGATGAAGGCTATATTATTTAAACCTTGTTTATTCAAGCATATCTGGAAAACTTTTCTGTTCACTGACAGTTTAGCAGCTTAGCCACTTCTAAGTGAGAAATGTATCCTTTTTTCTCATTTTCTATGCAAATGTATGGTAACATGACTACCCATGTTGTTGTTTTCCTCCCAGAGATTCTGGAGGACTTACCTAAATCAGAAGCAAGTCAGAACTGCAGCTGTGCAGAAAGATGCTTTTGTCATGGCTAGTGCAGCTACTGTCCTCCAAGCTTCCTGGCGTGCTCACTTAGAGAGGCAGAGGTACTTAGAGCTACGGGCTGCAGTCATCATCATCCAGCGGAAATGGAGGAGCCTCTGTAGGCACAGGCACATGGCTGCCACCTGCATACAGGCAAGATGGAAGAGCTACAGGGAAAGTAAGCGGTATCAAGAGCAAAGGAATGCAATTATCCTTTTGCAGGCAACATATAGAGGATTTATAGCTAGACAAAGGTAACCTCTGTTGCTGTAATTATTCCTTCTGTCTTCCTAAGTACTTTGTGTTGTACTTAATGTTTGTACTACTACTAGTTATATACAATTTATTTCTTCATTACACTGACTGGCCTTAAAACTCACTGTGTAGCCCAGGCTGGCCTCAAAATTGTGGCAATCCTCCTGTCCCTACCGCATGAATGCAGAGATAATAGGCTTGTGCTACCACATTAACAGTATTAAGCTTTTTACCTTTGGTAACATTAATTAAGGTCTGTCTTATTATTAAAATGAGAGCTCTACTTCTGAGATAGTTTACAGTTTGTCTGGAATGCCCAGTTAGAAATAATATGCATGGCTGGGTATGATGGCATACACTTAGAATCTTAGCACTTTGGAGTCTGAGGCAGTAGGATCACTGAAGGTTTGAAGCCAGCTGAGGCTACATAGTTAATACAAGGCCAGCCAAGCTTACAGAGCAACAGCCTGTCTGAGAAAAACAAATCAAAAGGAAAAAGAAAAAAATTTGATATGCATAATAAATGTCCTCTGTCTCATGGAAATTGTGATTAAGTTAAGAAATGGTTAAGTTTTACAAAGTGAAAATTTTAAAGCTGGGTACAGTGGCACATACCAATATTACACCTGTTGAGAGGGATTATTTAAGCTTGAAGTTTAAGGCCAGCCACCCTGAACAAGCACAATATAATAGATTATCTTTAAAATAAGAAAGAAAAATCTGACTTTTCATTTTTTGTTAATTTCTAGCAAGTGCATTTTCTTCATTGGTAGCCAGATTATCTATGATCCTTTTATATGTGTTTTCATGTAGATTTAAAGCTATAAAAGAACAGAAACTAAAAGAAACAAAACCAGAACATGGATTAATGAATATTAAGGCATTTGGAGCTCTAGGAATTCAGGGTTCAGACCCTTCAGAATGGGAGGACTGTTCCTTTGAGCACAGAGTGAAAGCCATAGAGGAAAGTAAATCTGTGATGGACAGTAATCGCATTGGCTATGATATTTCAGTGGAAGGCACAGAGGTGTCTCTGGACAAGAGACAGGAGAGAGCCAGAAGCCAAAGTGGTGTGGACTTACAGCAAGAGGTGGTTGTCAGAGAAAGACCCAAGTCATTGGAGGATCTCCATCAAAAAAAAGTAGGCCGGGCCAAAAGAGAAAGCCGAAGAATGAGAGAGCTAGAACAAGCTATATTTAGTTTGGAACTGCTGAAAGTTCGTTCTCTTGGTGGTATGTCTCCTTCAGAGGAGCGGAGGTGGTCTACAGAACTGATGCCTGAAGGCCTCCAGTCTCCACAGGATACTCCTGATAGTGAAAGCTCTCAAGGAAGCTTGGAACTTCTAAGCTGTGAGGGCAGCCTGAAGAGTACGCTAGAGTCTGTAATATTAGATGAAAGACAATTACAAGCTCCATCACCAAAGACGTCTCGCAGTCTAAAATCTAATTCACAGGACAATTCACTCAGTGTCTCAAATGAGACCAGCTCTGTAGGTATTTGGAAAGGAGCATCCCCTGACTCAGAGCCCCTAAAGAATGGGACTGTGCAGGAAAAGCATGTCTGTGGTTCTGAACCTATCACCTGTAAGCCACAGCAGAGAGACTCATCCATGTCAAATAGTTTACCTACATTTTTTTATATTCCCCATCAAGACACCCTGAAAACAAGTTCTGAGCTAGATACAAGTGTCCAAAGAAACAAACATTTGGAACACAACCACACACTGGGGACAGCTCATACTTTAGATTTCAACAGAGAAGCTGGAAAGTCTCACTTCACAGGAGACCAAGTGGTTCCTTCTTTGAATATGGATTCTTCTAATAATGTGCTTAAGAAATTAGAAAAACTAAACACAGAGAAGGAAGAAAGGCAAAAGCAGTTGCAGCAGCAAAATGAAAAAGAGATGATGGAGCAGATTCGACAGCAGACAGATATTCTTGAAAAGGAGCGCAAAGCTTTCAAGACAATTGAAAAGTCAAGAGGTGGCGAGTCTTTCCTGCCATCATCATCCTGTCAGTCAAAGCCAAGAGCAGAGAGGCCATCCTCTCTGTTTATCCCAAGTGCCCCAGATAAGGGAGAACCCAGTGGACTAGGATCCCCATCAGTGTTTTCAAAAGATGTTTTTGCCCCTAAAGACAGTTCTGCTCATTTTCCCCTTCAGGATCGACCTGTCACACTTTTCTTTGAAAGAAAAGGAAACCCTTTCCAATCTAGTAATGCCAAAGAATTGTCCAAGGCAGAAAGAATGGACACCCAGCAGGATATTACCAGCAAACTCTCTAATCGCATCTCAAAAAGAGAACACCTTAAACCAGGTCAACCTCACAGCCACAAGCTTGAAGACCCTTCCAGAGAAGGAATTACAAGGGCCATTTTCTTCACATCAAAGGACAGTACAAGTATTCCTGTGTAAGTAAAATTTTTACTTGTGGTTACAAATGGGCATGTTGTTGGAGTATTTTTGTTTAGCTGTTTTTTGGGTTTTTTTTTTTTTTTTCTGTTTTGTTTTGTTTTTGGATATCAGAAGTTGAAGTCAGGACTTTGAACATTTACCAGGCAGCCGCTTGTACCACTGAGCTATAGTCCCAACCCTCTTGGGGTAATTTTATGTATCTTTTTTGCTCTACTTATTTCTGCAGCCATTCATTTTCTTTTTGTAAAAATACTCCTTAGAAATAAAACAAAGCATTGATTCTTCAGCCACCTGAAATTAAATACAGCTATACTCTGGACTCTCAGAATACAGATAACAGAGCTCTCAAGTCTTCCTAATTAGGTCAAAGAGTATGTACAAAGGGCAGTTTCACACATGTGCAGGTCTCTCTAGAGCTGTGAAGGATAGCTCTCCAAGCTGGCCAGAGTCAGGATTTAATAAAGTTGATGTCTTTTTTGGGTCTGTTGATGTCCTTCATTATTTTCTTTATACATGTGGATGTATGTGGTGGATGGATGTGTTTGAGTGTGTGATAAATACATAAATGTACTGTGTTTCACCATTTTTAAGTGTTGAGGTTAACAGTAGTGTTAACTGTCTTCACATTGTTATTCAGCAGCTCTCTAGAACTTGCATTTTGCAAAAATAAGCCCTGTGCCTATTAAATAAACTCAACTTTTCCCTTCCCCCTCACCATTAGAAACTATCACTGTATTTCTGTTTCTGAGAGTTTGACTATTTTAGATACTTTGTATAAGTGGAAGTTCTGTAAAAAAATTTTTTGACTAGTAGTAGTCATGAGAAAGTCCTCTCATTCAGTATTAAACACAGCACTTGAGTCGGCATGTGCTCTATTCCTGAGTCAAATACCCTTACAGAAACACATTGTCAAAATGATATGTAACAAGTTGGATAAAATTTAAGATGCTTATATTGTCTTTGTATATAGTAGATTCTTTCAGTGCCTGTGGGATATGCCACCGTTGAAGACTGTACCTTAGAACAAAAAAATTAAATTTTACATTAATGAAAATAATCTTTCCTCTCCTATCATAGTCAGGATCCTACTAAGACCTAGCATTCTAAAACTTTGGGGAGGCTCCATATTTTCCTTTGTTCATCAGATCCACTTGAGATCCTGAGCTACTTTTGCTGCTACTATTCTTAAACGTAGGTCACCATAGTGGGGTATACCTATGATTATCCAAGCATGAATTCAGTCATATATGCAGATTCTTGGTAATTCTTGAGTTGGTAGACTACAGTTCATACTGTATTTTTAAAACTGCTTCTATGCAATATCTGCTAGAAATTGAAATATAATGTTGTTGTTTCAAAGTGTCAAAAAGGAAGCATTAAGAAGTAGAAATCCTCAGGTTCATAAACAAGATGAAACAGCTTGGAAACCTTTGAAGTTAACTGGGCCAGGTCAGCGAGAGGTAAGTATTGGATTTATCTTCTGTGTGAAGTGAATGCACATTATTTTGGAAGTTACTATTCTTGTAGGTAGAATACCTTGTCTATTCGTAAGTGTTTTCAGAAGGAAACCATGAGCTAAACCTGTTAAAAAATAGTAAAGTATACTCTAGGCAATGAGAGGTGCCTAAAACACCAAATAAAAAAGAAGTTGCTTAGACAGAAAGTTACTCAAGTGACTTTGATGTGACCTGTTATAGCAAGGAAGGGCAGCTTATTTGGCTATAGAAGAAGCATGATGTAGATTTTTAGCTTTCATTCTTACCCTTTGTCCAGAACAATTTGTATGGATTTCTTTTGATCATCCCTGTTACTTCTGCTAGTGGAAAGGCCATGGTGGGGTGGAGGGATGTTTCAAGAAATTCATGGGTCCTCCTTCATTGGCATCATCTCCGAAAAGACAAAACAAAACATTGTTGTGTTATTTGTTTTATCATTTGGTCAAGCAGGTTGCCAGACCGGCCCATAAAAAGAAAGCTCGAATGGCGCGGACGCGCTCCGATTTCTTGACTAGAGGTACTCTTGCCGATGGGGAGGGGGACACAGAGGAAGATGATTACGATGACATAATTGAGCCCCATCTCTCCCTTGACCAAGCTTCTCACTCTGAGCTAGGGTCTGCATCCAGCTTGGGTCAGGCCTCTCACAGTGACTCCGAAATGGTAATTTTTCAGCAATATAAGAAAAATAGACAGCAAGCAATTCTGATAGGAATCAATCATCTTTGCTAATCTAAAGCTAACTTTCATGGCTTCTTCCCATCTAATGTTGTACATGGGAAATCTCATTGAACACAGCAGATAAAGCTAAATGTTAATAGAATTCAAGTAAAAGATATCTCAGCATCACAATATCAAGTAATGAACTAGGGAAAGTTAAGGTTGTTGAGCCCTGCTATAGAAATGTTGATGTTGTTAGGTCAAAAGATAGATTAAAGGTTCTTACTTTTTTTCATAAAGGAGTAGATGATAAATACTTTGGACTTTGGAGATCATACATACTCTTAACTTGACCACCATCGTATGAAAGCAGCTCCAGACAATAAGTTAAAAAAAGGCCCTGCTGGGCATGAAAGCACACATCTATAACGCCAGCACTCTGGAGGCTGAGGTGCGAGGATCATTGCAAGTTCAAGACCAGCCTGGGCTACATAGTGAGCTCAAGGCCAGCGTGAACTGCATAGGGAGATCCTGTCTCAAAAAGACAAAAACAAAACAAAAAAGGCCCAGTAGATGTTTCTGCATTCTAGTAGTACAGCAGACACAGACAGTGGACTGTGATCAGTTGCTCTCTGGCCTAGGAAATAGGCTGTTACATAACTTAATGGATTTTTAACTGAAGTGTTATTTACTTCTTGCTTCCTTACCCCATTTTTAAGTAATATCAAATAAACATGATTTTTTTAAAAAAATTTGTGAGCAAAATGTGATGCCCCAGAAAATTCAGCCAAGCAGAAGGCCACGTGTAATGTCGATTTGTATTAATGTCAAATTACAATGTTGGCATTGTGTTTAGGACTTGGAATATAACTTCATCATCGTCTCACCCAAAATTAGGTACTAATGTTTTTTGATGAGTTTATTTATATATGTGTTAGGGTAGCGGTTCTCAACCTGTGGGTTGCAACCCCGGCAGGAGTTGAATGACCAAAACACAGGGGTTGCCTAAAGCCATTCTGAATAATAACTGTAGCAAAATTATAGTTTTGAAGTAGCCACCAAAATTATTTTTTGGTTTGGGGGTCACTGCAACATGAGGAACTGTATTGTGGGGTCATAGCATTAGAAAGGTTGAGAACCAGTGTGTTAGGGTAAAGAGTTTTATTTTGGAATTGTCCTAGAAGCTACACAGTATATGTGTAATACAAACCAAAACATTATCATCAAAGTATGTTTTATTTTCATGCAAATCCACAAATTGGCTGTATAATTTTTACAGTTTGGTGGGAAAATATATGATAATCTTTGAATCATTAAATATCTTTTGAAAGCTTTTAAATTTTTGAATTGTGAAGATAGTAAAATTTTTCTTAATTTTCAGAACACAGTTACTATGTATTTTTGAAAGCTATATTCATTTTTAAAATGATAATACGTTTCATGAGGGGAAAAAAAAGAAACATGGAAAAATGCAGGGCATGTTCCCTGATTAAATAAATGAATTATTAATCTGAACCAAACTGTAGGATTACAGAAGTTAGAAACATATTACACAGTATACATAAAATTAGAGATAAGTGGGCCAGCCAGATAGTTCATCAGATTAAAGAGCCTGCTTAGGCAGACTTGGGGGCTGGGGGTTTGATTAGTTGCCTACCTTACAGCCTCACTCCCAGGGGCACACTGAAATGGTGAATGACTCTGGGCATGGTGATATGACCGGTAATCCGAACACTTGGGAGGCTGAGAACAGGATCATTATGAGTCCAATCTACATTGAGACCCTATAGATCCTGTACTAAACACACTTTTTAAAAGTTAGAAATAAAATTTCTTCGTATACAAAAAGATTCCATTCTGAAGGTGCCCTGTGAATTACAAATAATGAAACATACTCTGTTATGTGATTAGTAATTGTGAAAAGTTCTGTAATGGAACAAATCTCATTAAAAAAATACTAGTTTAGTGTATTTATAGAAGTTGCTAGCACTTGTTACTGCTGTTGTGTTCCTGAGTTTCCTTTGTAACAACCTCTCCTTTTGGAGATAGAATTCCTTCACACTTAAACTCTTGCTGAGATGAACTAGGAAGCTGGGCTTTCTGCTTGGAGCATTTAGCTCCTGTCAGTGTTATTCTAGCATCTGTCACCTGCTTGACGGCCACTGCATGCGGTAGCTGTAGAACACTTCCCTGCACAGTGTATTAGTCACTCTTAGCTTCTTACTGCTCCTCTCTCTCATTACTGGCTACTTTAGGACCAGGTGGTGGTGCTTGTTTCTGGTGGACACTTGCATGAACAAGCTTTGCTTTGTAGAATATGCTAATAGATATTTATTGGGGTTGGAGGTGGGAAGAATAGGAGTGATTTTACAATGTTTTATGTTTATCTTGAAAATGTGCCATGTTGTAACATTAAATGTCATTGTGAAGATGAAGATTTATACTGTTTCTAAGCTGGGTCTACCACATTTTCAAAATCTACTCTTTTTAAAATGGGTTTAGTTTTATGCAGTATATGGATTTAAAAAAACAAAACAAAACAAAAAAACCCCCTCAATTTGTTAGGCAACAAATCTGGGCAGTGAAATCACTGATACTTACTAAGAAGTGTGCCATTAAATCTTAGCAGAAAAGACACTTTGACCTTTCCAGTTTTAAGATATCTAATTATTGAGGCAGGAGGATCGGTGTGAGTTCGAGACCAGCCTGGGCTACAAAAGTGAGCTCAAGGCCAGCCTGAACTGCATACTGAGACCCTGTCTCAAAAAGACAAAAAAAAAAAAAAAAAAAGATATCTAATTATTGAAATAAAGACTTATAGATGAATTACCTAAAAGGATTTTGATAACCATTGGTTTTGTTGCCTAATTAATAAGTAGTAGTTAGCTGCTGTGTGGGAAGGGAGGCAAGGTTTCCTTCCCTTGTGTGACATATGTTTAATTTCTTACTTCAAATTCTCCCATTTAAATTAACTGTTTAGTTTGTATGTTGCTCTCATTGTGTTCCTATATCCATTTCTAAAGAAAAAGAACTTGTTCTGGTAATGAAAATTGTAAAGGTGACTTTCACAGGTCAAGTCTGTCAGTCTTCTAGATGACAGTTCCATTAGTAAAAGCCTATCTTTTATCTCAAGGTTAATGTGGGAACATACTTTTCTCTACATAGTTTCTTCTACCATTAGCCAAACTTCAAGCAGTAATCTCGATGGTGTCATGATTCCCAAATCTGGCCGTCCAGAATTTCATTCATCTTTACCTCCAGCATAGTGCTGGACTTGCTTTTTCTATTCCTGTTTTGTGCTTGTTATTCTCAGAGATATATACTCTTCTACCCTTCAGTGCTTACCTGTATTGAGTTTTCTTGGTCTTTACTGTCTACTCCTCAGAAGACTGCTAGACAGTGTGTGTAGATCAAGCAAAGCTCACTTTATTATTTCGTCTCACAGTAAAGAAAAACCAGCATTGGTTGTGTCTTAGTAATGTCTCACAAGGGAGATATCAGGAGGGGACATTTATATGACGTAGGAGTTTGGGTTCGGTGATTTTTAAGATCTTGCAAAAGTGGAAAGTGGGGTAATCAAAAAGTTCTGAATTGTATTCCTGCTTCCAAAAAACCTGACAACAGCAACAAAACTGGTGGAAAACTGGTTGGTGTTGAATAACCAGTTTATAACTCTTGGATTGATAGCTGTGAGATAGCAGCCATACTGTTGAATATATACTTTGTCATTCTGTACATATTGTATTTCCTCTAGAAATTCAGGAACGACTTTATATATAATACTCTAGCTATCTGCTCTTTGAAGATTTGATAAACTTGTTCTGTCAAACCATCTGAGATTGGTGCTCTTTTGTGGTATAATCCTTGATAAATTTCTTTTTTTTTTTTTCTTCCAGGGAAATTAGTCTTTTAAAGCTTTTTATCTAATGGGATCCCTTTTGGTAAACTATTTGTTTCAAAGTCATTCATTTCCTGTAACTTTTCAGATTTGTTTGTATAGAAGTATAGAAAGTAGTTAGAATTTTTAATTTTGCCAGTTTTTCTTTCAGTGAATTTTTAGGGTTTATTTTTTACTTTGTAGATTTATATTTATTTTCTTTTACTGTAGTTAATCATTTGTTGAATTTAATTTTTTTCCAAAATGGCAGGATTAGGGCCAGCCATATAGCTCAGCAGACTAAAGCACTCATTAGGCAGAGCACAGCCTCAGGTTCAAACCCTGGAGCATTATGCCGGCCCTGCCCCTTGTGTGTGCTGAGATGGGGATTGAGACTGGGCATGGTGGCACGTGTGTAATCCCAGCTACTGGGAAGCTGAAAACAGGAGGATCACCATGAATCCAATCTACGTAGTGAGATCCTGTAGTCCCTATAGACCCTGCACCAAATGCATTAAAACAGCAGTTCTCAACCTGTGGGTCACGACCCCGGTGGGGGTCGAACGACCAGAACATAGGGGTTGCCTAAAGCCATCGGAGAATACATGATGTGTATTAGGTATTTACATTCTGAATCATAACTGTAGCAAAATTACAGTTTTGAAGTAGCCACCAAAGTTATTTTTTGGTTTGGGGTCACTGCAACATGAGAAACTGTATTGCGGGGTCATGGCATTAGAAAGAGAACCACTATATTAAAAAAAGAGGCATGATTTTGTTTTATTATAACTATTTTTTTTCATTCTGTATTTTCTTTGCTTCTACTTTTATTTCCTGTGCTTTTTTTGTTTACTTTCTCATTTTTCTAGATTTTTGTACTTGAATTAGGGCTCACTTTGTAATGTAGGCTGGCTCAGAATTCACTGTGTAGCTCAGGCTGGCCTTGAACTTACAGCAATCCTGCTTCAACATCCTGAATGTTGGCATTACAAGTGTGCACCACGATGCTTGGCCATTTTTCTAGATTTTAAGTTGGGATTTTAATTTGTTTATTCTACTTTTATTTATATGAGTTCTTAAATCAATGATTTTTCCCAGTTATCCTTTCAGATGCATCCCATACATATGTAGCTTTATTACTGCTTTCCTATAAGGTTTTAAACATTGCTATGTGTATGATACACAAACATACACACACATTCTCTTTCTCAATTAGCAAGATATATTAGGTTTTAGAGAAAGAGTTTTTAAAATGTTGTGAATGTATGTTTTTATTGTATTGCAATTAACTAGTATTTCTGTGTGATATAATTTGCTAATATTTTCTATTACCTAATAATGTGATTATTGTGACACACATTTAAGAATGCATTCTTTATTCACAGTATAAAGTTTTGGCAGATATTCATAATCTGTGTTCATCATCTTCATTTTTTATAGCCTTATTACTTTGAGCATAGTAATTTGTCTCATCCAGATATGGTGTGTTATTCATTGTTAATTGTGGCTTTTAGGTTGAGAAAATGTCCTATTGCACATTTAATGCTCTTTTTTTTTTTCATTCTATTTTCACTCCCCTTCTTATTCTGTTTACCTAATATCTTTTTGTTTATCCCTTTATTTTTGGCTTTTCTAGATCATTGTTTTAGATATTAAATTGAAAACATTTTTTTAAAATAGGTCACTTACCTAATTATACTTCTGGGTATAACTAATAGATTTAATTGCAGGTCATTATGTTTGTTGTACTTATGTGCATTTTCTTTTTTTCTTCTTTTAGCTTCTCTTTTATCTTTTGATTGCTTATCTTTGTGTATATACATATATATATATTTTTTTTATTTTATTTTATTTTTTTTGTCTTTTTTGAGACAGGGTCTAGC
>PVJA010008987.1:12441-62316 GCA_004027025.1 Myocastor coypus
TTTTTTTTTTTTTTTTTTTTTTTTTTGAGACAAGGTCTCACTATGCAGCTCAGGCTGGCCTTCAGCTCACTTTTGTAGCCCAGGCTGGTCTTGAACTTGCACTGATTCTCTTTCCTAAGCCTCCCAAATGCTGGGATTATAGGCATGTGCCACCATGCCTGGCTTGTAATCCATTTTTAACACATAATATTCTAATCCAATTCCTACTTGTTGTGACACAAGTATCAATAAATAAGTAAATAAGTTTTTTTTTTTTTTTTGTAGCAGGAATCGAACCCAGGACCTTGTGCTTGTCAGGTAGCTATTTGTGCTGCTGACCTATATCCCTGATCCTCAATAAATTGTTATATTGTCTTATTTTCCCTCTCTCTTCTACTTTTGTTATTTCAGGTTTTTCTTTCTGCTTTATACAACCCAAATACACAGTGTGAATAAAATAATCATATAAAATGATTATACAAAAGGGCACAAGGAAATGTATCTAAGAAATATCAAATGACTGGGGCTAGGAAGATAGTCTAGTAAAATAAGCACTTAACCTGGCAAGTGCAAGGACCTTAGTTCAATCCCCAGTTCTGCAGAAAGAGAGAGAGAGAGAGAGAGAAAGAAAGAAGAAAGAAAAGAAAGATCAAATGATTATTATTTCATCCTAACACCTGCTTTGTTTGCATCTTACGTCTGCTCCTGAATTTTTTTTTTTTTTTTTTTTTTTTGTCTTTTTGAGACAGGGTCTCGCTATGCAGTTGAGGCTAGTCCTGAGTTCACTTTTGTAGCCCAGGCTGGTCTCGAACTCGCACTGATCCTCCTGCCTCAGCCTCCCAAGTGCTGGGATTACAGGCATGAGCCACCACACCCGGCTGCTCCTGAATATTTTAATTTGCTGAAGTTTCAGTTGAAGTTGTTTCCATAGCTGATTACTCAGGAAAGGCTTGTGGAATTTCCTGAGTTCTTTCTGAGCTTTAGTATTTGAAGGCACATTTTGGCTACACAGAAAATCCTTCATTCACACTTACATATTTTATGTTAATTATGATTCTTTCTTGTCTTTCTAAATTATTAGATCTTTTAGAGTGTAGACCTTCAGAATTTTTCCTTTGTGTTTTGTGTCTAGGATGTGGCTGTACTAGGTTAGTGATACCATATTATATCCTGGATTCTTTCAGTAAGTTTTGGTCTTATTTAGCTTACTAAAAATTCTTAATTCGGGGCCTGGTGGGATGGCTCAGTGGTCTAAAGTGCCTGCTTGGGAAAGCTTGGGTGGCTTCAGGGACCTCGGTTCGATCCTCGGCACCACATGCTGTGCCAGCCCTGCCCTCGGGGCGGGCTGAGCCAGCCATAAAAATGAGTGAATAAACAAGCAAAGGTTCTAAAACAAGAAAAAAATAAATAAATAAAATTTTAAAAAATTCTTTAAAAAAATTCTTAATTCATTATTTGTAGTTTTACCTATTTGTTATATTTCATCATTTTGTATTTTTTTAAAATTACCTATTTATTTATTTTGTATGTAGTACAGGGTCTCACTACACGAATCACACTTTTAGTGATCCTCCTGTTTTTAGCCTCCCAAGTGTGGGGTTACAGGCGCGCACCATCATGCCCATTCTCAGTCTCTGTCTCAGCATGCCCAGGGGGTGGGGCGGTACATTAGTCTGCTGAGCTATCTGGCCAGCCCTCACTTTTTATTTCTTAAGGACCTCAGTTTTTTTTTTTTTTTTTTTTCTTCTTTTGTCTGTCTACCATTTCAGCTATGTTCTGGCTGATTTCATTTCATATTTTAATATTTTCCTGCCTTTGCCTAATTTTCTTTTAAGTTTTCATTTGTGTTTTTCTTCTTTGGGTATCTTGTAAATCTTCATGTAATAGTTAATTTTATACTCATTTCTTTCTTGAGGTCAGTCAAGTTTTCTATATGGGTTTGGGTTTTTAGCTTTTGGGTTTTGTTTTCTGGTTTTAGGGTTTAAGTTTTTCATTCAAAATTTTTTTTTCTAGCCGGGCGTGGTGGCGCACACCTGTAATTCCAGCACCCGGGAGGCTGAGGCAGGAGGATCGGTGTGAGTTCGAGACGAGCCTGGGCTACAAAATTGAGCTCAAGGCCAGCCTGAACTGCATACTGAGACCCTGTCTCAAAAAGACCAAAAAAAAAAAAAAAAAAAAAAAAAAAATTTTTTTTCTTTTAATTAGAAATTGCTAGGTTTTTTACAAATTAAAAAATTAAAAAAAATAAATAAAAACTTTTTTTTTTTTTTTTTTTTTTGGTGGAAAGATAAGGTTAAGTTGGTTTTTCATTTTATATATTTAGTACAGAGCCTCACTATGCAGCTCAGACTCGTAGTGGTCCTCCTATTTTCAGCCTCCCCAGTGCGTGGAGTTACAGGCATGGCCAACACACTGGTTCTCCATGGCCAGCTTAATGTGCCTAGGAGCAGGGGCTGTTGCATTGTGCCTTACTGGGGATAGAACCCCAGTCCATGCACTTGCCTAAGTGGATGCTTAGTCCACTGAGCTATCTCACTGGCCCTAAGTTGATTTCTTACTTGACATTCTCTTGATTTTCTTATACCATTGAGTATAGATTTGTGTATTTATTCATGTTGTGTGTTTGTTTTGTTTTACAAGATGACAAATTTTAAGAATTTCCTCTGGCAGTGTGATAAAGTAGTTTCTTTGTGACAGTCTGTTTAGTGCTGAGGGGAGGCCATATTACATGTCCTCCTGTTTTTCTGCTTTTCTTTTGCCTTCTTGTATTGTGAATTTCTGCTTGCTACTTCTTTTTCTTTTTGTAATCCAATCTCTAAGAGGAAGATTCCTTCCTTTTGTAGCTTTTGACCTAGAGGCAATTCCTTTAAATATATATAATCTTGATTCTCACACATTTTAAGTCTTTTTCTGAAGTCAGTTCTGTAATCCACTGGTAATCTTTTAAGTTTTCACACTTAGGGTGAACATTTTCTCTTTTGCACTTATTTTAAATTAGTCCTAAGCTCATTGCCTTCTTTAACTCTTTGCAGTTTTGCACAAAACTTCTTAGACTATCAATGTTCTTCACAGAAGCTTACGGGGCTCTGTGAGAGAGCATTCTGCGATTATGTGAGTTGTGGTACCACTGAATATTATTTTGTATTCTACTTTGTTGTATTCATTTTATTACCTCTAAAAGTATTCTGGTGGCAGGGTCAGGGAGATAGCTCAGTGACATAAGCACCTGCCTAGCCAGCACAAGGTCCATAAGTCTTGTGGTGGAGTTGTTTGGATTTTCTAGGTAAAGGATAGTATCAGTAGACGAGGGTAATTTGACTTCTTCCTTTCCTACTTGTATCCCATTTATTTTTTTCTTTTGCTTGATTGTGCTTGCTAAAGTATCACATACTGTATTGAATAGGAATGATGAGATTGGACACTGTCTCATTACTGATTTTGGAGGAAGAGCTTTTAGTTTGTCCTCATCCAGTTTAATGTTGGCCATGAGTTTATTTAGCCTGGTTTTTATCAGTTTTAAGGTAAGGTCCTTCTCTACCTGTTTTCATCAGGGTTTCTCCTCATTGTGGATTGTGTATTCTTCTTTGCATGCCTTTTCTTTTCTTTCAGTACAGGGAATTGAGCACAGTTCCTTTATACTAAGCTATAGCCTCAGTTTTTTAAATTTAAAACAGGGTATTGCCAAATTGCCTAGACTGGGCTTGAACTTGAGATCTTCCTCAGCCTCCTAGAGTGCTGAGATTACAAACATGAGTAACTACGCCCAGCTCTAACTTTTTATTACATACTTGGCATTTTGAATTTCACCTTGTTGATTGTTGTATATTTTTGTGTTCAGTTAATATTCTTTAAACATAATTTGCAATAATATTTAAGAGCTTTCTTCTGGAAGAGTAGTTTGATCTTTTTAGGTCTTTGTTGCAAGATAAGTTTCATTTTAGTGAAAACTCATTTCAGTGTTATTTGTACTGCTGAGATTAAATGTTATGTGTACTTTTACTAGTTCCATAGGCATCATAAAATTAAGTACCTTGGCTCATGTGTATAGGCTATTGTTACTGACTTTTTGTGAGTGATGGATGCTATTCCACTTCAATTTTTCTAGTGGTCCTTTCCTTGTTTTTACATACAGAAGGGTGTATTAAACCACACCATTGCAACCTTTTGTAGGTCTCCAGAGTTCTATTTTCGTGTGCACCTCACTTCTCCCCAGGGTTCTTTTGTTCTCAAGTTACCTGAATCACTTTAGGTGTTCAGCTTCACATGCTCAACTCTGGGTGTTTCCCAGAGGTCACCTTGTTTTCCTGTAGGAGACATAGGATTCACTTCCTTTGTTTTCTACCCATTGTCTTAAAAATGGCTGTTTATTTATTAATTTCTTTTCTATTCGTTTTGGACAAGAGGGAAAAGCAGGTCCCTGTTACTCCCTCTTAGCCCAAAGCAGTATGCTTCTTAAATTTTTATAAGCAGGATATTTTGTGTTCCTGTTGATAAGGCCATAGATAAGCAGAAAAAACTAAAGAAAAGGTACGGTAACTGTAGAAAAGTGCAGTACTAGCCAGTGATATGAATAACTAATGAGAATTATTTTCTTAGGCTAGGACTGTCTTTAAAGGCACATGTTATAAATAAAAGGAACAAAATTTGCTGATTGCTATTCGGATCTCATTTTGATAGTTCTACAAATTATAGTTTAAAACATTAGTGATGATAAAAGCCATTTATTCTGTGGTTAGTTTTTCTTTTATGAGTTCTAGCTCCTTCAAATTTTTACTAGCTATAATAAAATCTGTAGTAGTAAGGCAAGCCATGAAAATGATTATATCTCTTGGTACAAAAAGAGGTATGGAAGACAGTATTTTGTGTTCTGAATTCTATCAGATCCTGGATCTTATGTATGTCTTTAGTATTGACTGTTTTATTAACTTTCCTTGAGACGTTTTTTACATGTTGTCAGAAATACCATGGTCAATATTTTCATTGACCTATGTTCTCTGTATTTCTAATGACTTAAGGAAGATTTTTCAGTAGGTTGTATTATTTCAGTAAGTCTCTAAAGAATATAACTACTATATATTTAACAACTGTAATTCTCAAATTATTTATCTTATTTATAGTGTTGTCATATATTCACTTGGTTTTAAAGTTGTTTACATATGTAATTATTACAGACATCACAGCGATTTTCTTCAGTTGATGAACAGACAAAGATTCATAAGACCATGTCTCAAGGAGAGATTACAAAGTTGGTGGTGAGACAGAAGTCTTCAGATTCTGATATAAGGTATAAAGTATTTGCAGAATTAATGGGGTAATAGAATTTTATTTAAAATGAACTAAATACCAAGCTTTAAGTTATATTCATTTACTAGTTTTTCAGGAAAAAAAGTACCAGGAATGACAGACACTAGTAGTTCAAACCTTTATTCCCCTATAAATTCAGCAATATGAGGAGAAAGTCTATAAATCTTTGTATGATTTGTGAGTTTTTTGTTGTAAAAGAGAAGAGATTACATCAGATAAATGGAAATATATTCTAGTTTTGGAGTTTGATTTGTTCTTTTTTTTTTTTTTTTTTGGTGGAAGCAGGGATTGAACTCAGGACCCTGTGCTTGCCAGGCAAGTGCTTATTCTACTGAGCTATCTCTCAGTACCTGATTTTGTTCAAAGTATTGTGAGGAAAGACTTTTAGGAAATACTTATATTCTTTTTAGGAGTTTGTAGAATTATCGCTTCTCCAGCAGATACCTTTGTGTTAATTATATAAACATTTGGGCCTCCACTAACAACTTAAGACCACAATGTAATTTCCCATAGATCACTTTCTTACTGACATTAGCAGCAAATTCAGAGAGGTTATACTAGAAATCAAAAATTGAAAAACAAGATACTGTATAATGTAGTAGAAAGAACATATATCTGAAAATAGCAGATTAGGGGCTAGGGAGGCTCAGTAGAATAAGTGTTTTCCTGGCAAGCCATGGGCCTGAGTTCATTCCTGGTTCCAGAAAACAAAACACAGTGGAAATAGCAGATTAAATATATATACATTTAATTTCTGTTTCCTTCCCCAAAATCTCTAAAATTAGCAAACCCACAAAAGACCAAAGTAACTTGGGAGGCTGAGGCAGGAGGATCGGTGCTAGTTCGAGACCAGCCTGAGCTACAAAAGTGAGCTCAAGGCCAGCCTGAACTGCACAGTGAGACCCTGTCTCAAAAAAAAAGACCAAAGTAAAAAAAAGCCAGAAGTATAAATGTCTAAATATAAGAGAAATTGAACCCTAAGTGGGTAGAACTGAGAAATATGCTAACTCATTCTTAATATCTATCTATATTTATATCTCAGATATTTGGACTTAAAGTTTACCAAGTACCATTAAGGACTGAGGACACGTTTGGAGCAAGGAGATTTAATATCTTCTTAATATAAAGATCTCCCAGCATTTTTTCTTCACTCAGTTTCTACATTTCCCTTACCTTGTAAAGCGGTGATTTAGTGTGAGAACTTTTGTTTTTTCCTGAAGGAAGTTGATTTTAGGGGCTCCTCCTAAAAAATAGACTATAAGAATATCATAGTATAAGCTCACTCATTCATACTAAAGTTCCCAAGCAGCATTGGGCACAGGGTGGGGGTGTTACTGGAGATTGAATCAAGGGTTACACAAATGCAAGGCAAACAGTGTGCTGCTGAGCTGCATCTCCATCCTGTAAAGCAACATTTTCAAACTTTTAATCTAACTAGATAACAGTAATTATACACATGCAGAAATATATTAGGGAAACCAGTTGGGCATGGTGGTATACAGCTTGTAAATCCAGCTACTCAATAGGCTGAGGCAGAAGGATCATATAAGTTCAGGGCCAGCCTGGGCAACTTAGTAAGACATTGTCTCAAAATTCAAAAAAGAAAAAGTAAGGGTGGAGGGATGTAGCTCAGTCTGTAGAGTATTTGTTCTGGCATGTCCAAGACCCTGTATTCAGTCCCCAGAAGACAGTAAAGAACAAATCAAAATTAATAGATAAAATATAAGTTGGAGAAAATATACTAATAAAAGTATAGAAAATGCCAAGAGTGTTAAGTACAAGTCCCAGTGGCATGTCTGTATAGTATAAATTACATTCAAGGAATCAATCAAGGCACATGAAAGAGACATATCCATGATAAAAAGCTTTCAAAAATTAAAAATATGATAGCATAAAAGTGCAACTCAGGGGGTTGGGGAGATAGCTCCGTGACACAAGTGCCTGCCTGGCAAGTGCAAGGTTATGAGTTCAAACCCCTGCTGTTGCTATTGCTGTTCCTCTTCCCCCTCTTCCCCTCCTCCTTCTCTTGTTCCTTTTCTTCCCCTTCTCCTTCCCTTCCCCCTCCCCCTTCCTCACTTTCTCTTTCTCCTCCTCCTTCCCCTTCCCCTTCCCCTCCCCTCCCTCCCCTTCTCTCTGCTCCTTCTCCTCCTTTTCTTTCTTCTTCTTCATGAGGGATACAGCTCAGGGTCTTGTCCTTGCCACAGACGCACTTACGCAGTTCAGCTATCTCCTTGGCCCTCCGGTGTGTTTTAACATAGTGAAAAGAGAGGTATATACATAGTAAGGAAACAATGGTTAGAGTCATTTATATGCAGAAAACTGAGAAAATGTAAAAAGTTTTCATGACTCAGAATCTTTCTAGAATAAAATAAGTCACACCTACACTATGAACATGGTAAAAAATGAACATTGAATAGTACTCTATAAATATTGAATATTGATCTAACTATATATATATATATATATATATATATATATATATGTATGTATGTATAGTATTTGTGCTGAAGTTAGGATGTGAGTGGTGGAGCATTCATAATTTTCTGTGGTCATGATATGATAGAAGTATATTAAATATCAGAAGACTGTATTAGTTCAGAAGGGTTGCCTCAAAACAGTATAAGATAGGGTGAGAGTAGCAGAAGGATGCTGTGTTTGTAATAAGCCTCATAAGACTTTCTCATCAGAAAATAAAAATCCTAAGTTTAGTAATACGTATTTTCAAGAGGGAGCATGAGGGAGCAAAGAAGAAAGAGAAAAAGTGAATGGAGGAGTGATCATAGGCTGTGAAACTAGAGAGACCTGGTTTTGACTTCTATTTCCTCAGCCCTCTGAGCCTGTTTGCCCATATGGAAAATACAGATAATAACTCCTCTTCATAGGAGTTGTATCAAAAAATCAGAAATATTATGTATGAGGAATAATACATGTCTCCTAATAGATGCTCAGAGTTTTAAATTTTCATTTTAATGCTCTTATTCACAAATCAATTTACAAGTAAGGCTCCTACTACAGGGTTGGAATACAAATCTATGGTCAATAAATATAAGTTGTTATTCTCTCAAGGTACTTGATTTGTCTGATGAAAGACAGCATACAGAGCACTAAGAAGAGGCAAAATAATATAGTAGGTGTGGGCCTCAGTTTTGTTACTCATTGTTAGGTATCCTGTTTTAAAGTCTCCAGTTTTTCACTTATAAAATGCTTAGAGTGCAGTTTTAGAATCTGTTACTCAAAATACTTAGCAGAAGTGTTTTGATTTCAGACTTTTAAAATTTGGAGATATTTGCATGCAAAACATGTGTAAATGTTTTGAGGATAAGACCCAAGTCTATACATGGAATTCATTTGTTTTGTGTACATTTTATACAACTACAGGTGATTTAGTACAATGTATTCAGCATCACTGTACTTTCTCTGTGAATTGTCATTTAAGGTCAAGTGTGGAGTTTTCTGTATCATATCATTTTAGCACTCAAAAGTTTATATTGTAGAATAGTTTGGATTACAGATATTCTACTTTTAAAAGTCTTGATGAATATCTCTCTCTCTCTCTCTCTCTCTCTCTCTCTCTCTCTCTCGCTCTTTTTTTTCAATAGGCCTCAGAGGGCTAGGATGAGGTTCTGGGCCAAAGGAAAACAAGGGGAAAAGAAGTCTACGAGAGCTAAACCTGCCACCCAGTCAGAGGTTTCAGCACTCTTTGCTGGCTCCGATGTGATTCCAGTGCATCAGTTTCCAGAGGGTAAAATTGGGCAAAAGCGGGTGTTTGTCTTTATAATTTCTGTTTTTTCTTTTTGATAGTTGACTGGTTCTCTAGTGTTCATAATAACATTCCTGTTGGCTAAGTGTTCTAATGTAAGATAGCAGTAGGATTGTTAAATGCTCCTTAATTGACAAAATTATATACCCGTGTTTGAAGTTCTAAGAATATGTGGTATAAAATAGTGAAGTAATGGTCACTTTAGGAGTGGTATGAATCACTCTAAGCTTAGTTTTTTAAACTGCAAAAATTTATGCATCAAGGGGCTGGGGAGATAGCTCTGTGGCACAAGTGCCTGCCTGACAAGTGCAAGGTCGTGAGTTTGAACCCCAGTCCCACCAAAAAAAACAAAAAAAAAAATTTATGCATCATTCATCTAGGTAACAAATAGAATGCTTACTACACGCAAGGCACTGTATAAATACAGATTTTCCAGGGTAGATAGGACTATTATTCTAATTTTAAAGATGATAAAGGAATTCAACTCAAGGATCCATGTTTTTGAGCAGTACTGCATACTGCTTATTAGGTATCTACATATGCCATTTTCTTGCAGATGCCTGGCACTTTATAACATAGCTATTATTTTGGGGGCATGAACAAGAACATACTTGAAAGTACCCAGCAGTTACTAACTCCAAGAATTTAAGTAGCCCCAATATTAGATTCCATTTTTCTGAAGCCTTTGTCCATTTCAGGCATGCCTGAGAGTTTTTAGCTACTATGTAAATATGAATTTTTCTTCAACGTGTATATAGTAATGAGTGAAAAAATAATAGCTCAGGCTAAAATAGAAAGAGGGCCTGGGGGAAGCTGTTACCTTACCAAGATAAAACAGACTAAAGGTATGTAAGCAAAAATGTTTCATATCATGATGAAAATATGTAATACAACCATTGTTAAATTTAAAATAAATAAATAAATATTTTGAAAAAATGTTTCATATCTAGAATAAAATACACGACAAGGAAGTATGATCAGTTTTACATAGGAATAAATAGGCTGGAGCACCTTTTGCCTCTGGAAGAGTGGCAGAGATGCACACCCCTGTTGTTGGTGTCTTAGGACTTTGTTTCTATTGGCTGTTCTCCTATGGAGAAAAGAATTTATTAAATATATACTGCACGGGGCCCGGCAGGATGGCTCAGTGGTCTAAAGCCCCTGCTTGGGAAAGCTTGGGCGGCTTCTAGGACCGCGGTTCGATCCCCAGCACCATGTGCTGTGCCAGCCCTGCCTTCAGGTTGGGCTGAGCTGGCCATAAAAATGAGTGAATAAACAAACAAAGGTTCTGAAACAAGAAAACAATAAATAAATAAAAATTAAAAATTCTTAAAAAAAATAAATATATACTGCAAGTTCAGCTTGGAAAACTTAATTCTTAACAGTGTTACATTTCTAGTATCCTATCAGTTTGATAGTAATTACTTGAAATGTTTTATTTTTTACAATTTTTTAGCTAATCCCCAAGATTTTGCTTTTCTTTTTAACTGCTAATTCCCAAGAGTTCTTTACTTGAAAATACAAGTAGAAACCGGGCGTGGTGGTGCACGCCTGTAATCCCAGCACTCGGGAGGCTGAGGCAGGAGGATCGGTGTGAGTTTGAGACCAGCCT
The DNA here is from genome assembly GCA_004027025.1 of Myocastor coypus. NCBI lineage: Eukaryota > Metazoa > Chordata > Mammalia > Rodentia > Myocastoridae > Myocastor > Myocastor coypus. The sequence continues at coordinate 23,097 of PVJA010008987.1, forward strand.
GGGCTACAAAAGTGAGCTCAAGGTCAGCCTGAGCTGCATAGTGAGACCCTGTCTCAAAAAGACAAAAGAAAAAAAAAAGAAAATACAAGTAGATTTCATTGTAGGTTTGCTTTATAAGAATACCCTATAAAAAGATTATAGCTTTTTACTTATATTCAGATAAAAATTTATTAAGAAAGCTCTTATATTAAGTGATGAACTGAGGTTTCTTTACAACCATTATAGAAGGAAGCTGACTTCCAAATGAAGTAAATAGATATGTAGTATATTGCATTAATAAAATTTATTTTTTTATGAATTTAGGTCTACAGGGTGTACAAGATTTCACTACATAGATCAGACTCGTGGTGGTTCTGCTGTTTGCAGCCTCCCAAGTGCTGGGATTACAGGCGTGTGCCATCGTGCTCAGTGTCAATCACTGTCTCAGCACACCCCAGGGGTGGGGCTGGCACAGCATGCATTGGATCAAATCCCAGCCCCTGCACTCTGCCAAAGCAGGGGCTTTAGTCCACTGAGCTATCTAGCTGACTCAATATATAATAAAGTTTAGAGCAGTTGATGGTGATTTAAATGTACTTCTATCTTTATATTCTTTATTCTGGTGTCATAGCTGAGATTGTGTTTATCTCAGTTCCTGCCCAAAGTGGCATTTATAGAGGACTTCTTGTTTTGTTACAAAAATTAACTTAGATGGACAGAGGGTAAGGACCAAACAGGCCAAGTTCTTAGGAGATTGCAGATGAGGCTTGAAAGTCTTTTTTCTAGATTATAATGTATTATGTGGAAGTTTTATCTCTCTGGTATAAAGAATTACAGGAGAAATGGTGCGTTTCAATGTAGTATACAAAGCTAGTTTGTTCCAGGAATTCTGTGAGAAATTTAGATAGTTATTAGGGATTTGTATAAGAAAATCCTAGATACAATGATAGTCAAAAGTAAGCCAGATACTGTCAGCAAAGTATTTAAGGTTGTAGACTGTACTAAAAAAGAAGTAATCACCAAAATTCCTTCATTTGTTGAACTTGTAGGTAAGACAGCTTTTCTTTTAAACAGATGTACTAAAGTTTTGACTAGACTGACAGTGTTAAATTGCTTGTGTGATTTACTTTGGAACTCAGATCTTTGAGATCTATGTTAATGTTTTACAAGACACTTCGAAATTTTCAGTATTAAACTTCAGTTCCTTAGGAGATATAGCATTTCTCACTAAAAATGTTCTTGAATGTATCTCATGAACAATTTTGTGGTCTGAGTTATTGCTTGGATGCCTGGTTTCAGACATTATTTTGCTTTTTAGATACAGTATTTGCCTATGTTTCAGTGACTTACTGATGGAACTTAGAAGGATATGATCAATATATTTTACTAAGTATATCTATTTGGGTGTCCTATCTTCAGTTGTAGAATTACCTCCATACCATCCAACACCTCCTTTGAGCCCAGAACTGCCTGGTGGTTTCCAGAAGGAGTTCAAAGAGAACAAAGAACCTTCTCCAAAAGTGAGACGTAGGCGAAGTGTAAAGATCAGCAGTGTGGCTGTGGATTCCATCCATTGGCAAAATGATTCTGTCCAAATCATAGCAAGTGCCAGTGATTTAAAAAGCATGGATGAATTTCTTCTGAAAAAAGTACGTTTTGCTTGCTAAATTAAGCCTCTGAGTAGCTTTGGCTGTAGAATACTTGGATGTAAAAGAATCTGATGCCTAGAGCTGAAGGTTATATGTTACAATATGTCAGAACATTTATTCTTAACTTATGGGATGTAAAAGATCAGATGTGAATTGTGCTGGATAGATAGTATGTCAGGTTTTGCGGTTTACAGTTGACTTCTGCTTTATCATTGGCGCATTACATTTCACATGTGGAGGGTGAAGCTTCTTGTTGCACATTTGGAGTTGTTTTCTTGGTAACCATCTATAGATTCATACAATGTTAGAAGGGATCTTAGAAATTATGTTATATTTACTTATATAATCTATACTTTTAGGGCCAGAGATATAGCTCAGCGGCATAAGCACCTGCCTAGCAAGCACAAGGTCCCAAGTTTGATCCCCAGAATCACAAAAAAAGAAAAAATATAAAATTTTACCTTTGTCCCATAGCCTGTCATTTGCACTTTTAGGGCAATAATTGTTAAAGAGATATGTTTGTACTGTTACAGTTGCCTCTTTATATTTCATTCTATTATTTATTTACTTACACAAAAAGACATACACACACACACACACACACACACACACACACACACACACGGAATCAAACTTAGGACCTTATACTTGCCAAGTAGCTGCTGCACCATCAAGCTATTGCCTCTTTTGACAGGGTCATGGTGTATAATTCAAATTGACCTTGAACTCACCATGTAGCCTAGCCTGGCCTTGAGCTCAAAACAGTCCTTCTGCCTCGGCCTCCCAAACATTGGGATTGCAAGCATGTGCCATCATACCCAGCCTCTTCAGTTTTTTTTTAAGTTTTATTAGTACATGTTTGCTGTACATTATTATTACATTCATCGTGGGGAATTGCTACATGTACATAACACATCTTAGTTCTTTTTATATTCCCTTCCTTACCCCCTCCACCTTCCATCTCTTGGTCCTCTTATTATCTTATTAATACCTCTTTAATTAGTTGATCATGTACAACTCTTTTGTGGTTCCTAGATGAATGACCTAGATAATGAAGACAGCAAGAAGGATACATTGGTAGATGTTGTATTTAAAAAAGCCCTGAAAGAATTTCGGCAGAATATCTTCAGCTTTTATTCATCTGCGTTGGCGGTAAGTTTGAGTATGTTAGAGGTTTTCAGTAGTTCAGTATCTGAAAAATCTGATAATACTATAAAAGGTACTACATTGAGCTAGAGTATTTCCAGTTCTTTTTGTTTTAGGGTTAAAACAAAAAGTTAAGGACAGGAATAGTGAATGGCTTCAGATGAATAGTATCCCAAAAATACTTTGAATACTTTACTCCCTCATTTTGATGTGCCATTATCCTTTTAGTTCTCTTTTGAAAGGTATACGCTATAATTCTATGTTGTGTGAAATGTATTACACATTTTCCCCAGTGGAATTAGGGCAGTGTGTTCATTGATTTCTGTATGGCACTTTTTGTTACTTGTAAATTTACCTTATACTTTTACAAGGTGTTTGTTATGTTTTAGAAAATTCTGTTGCTAAAGTATATAATAATGTTTTGGCCTATTGACTCAGCATTAGTATTTATTAATTGTCATTTATTTTATAAAATAGTAATTCATAACTTTTTTTTTTTTTTTGCGGGACCAGGGTTTGAGCTTACAACGTTGTACTTGACAGGCAGGCAAGTGCAAGCTATCTCTCTGGCCCCTATAACTTCTGTATTTATTTTTGCTTTTGTTCAGTCTTATTTACTGTGAAAGAGGAAATTAGAAACACTTATTTGTATATGCTCTACTTTTGGTATTTTTCTCAGCATAAGATTTTTGCTCTTAAAACAGAAAATCATAGAGCCAAAGCAAGTAGAAAATTGAAGACTATAGGTATATGTGCTGCCGAAGCGAGCACGTAAAAGTGAAGACTATAGGGCCAGGAAGAAAACTCAGTAGAGTAAGCGCTTGCCTGGCAAGTACAGAGTTCTAAGTTCAAACCCTGGTACTGTAAAAAAACAGAAAATTTAAGACTGTAATAGCCAGGTGCATGGCACATGCCTGTAATCCTAGCACTTGGGAGGCTGAGGCAGGAGGATTTCTGTTTTTAAGGTCAGCCTGAACTACATAGCAATATCCCGTCTCAAAATGACCAAATAAATAAACAAACCAGAAGTTTTTTGTTTTGTTTTTGTGGGACCAGGGATTGAACTCAGGCCCTTGTACTTGCCAGGCAAGTGCTTATTCTACTGAGCTCTTTCCTCAGCCCCTAAACCAGAAGTAATTAACTCATGACAATTAAGTTTGAAGAGGGAGAAGATTGTCCACTTTTTTTTAATCCTGCCCATATACTTAAAAATCTGATGTCATTTTTTACTTTATACTTATAATTCCTTTATACCTTTTATTAGGTACTTAGAATACCTAATAATAAACAGTTGTCTTCTAACACTATATTAAAAAAAAGTTTAATGTCTAAAACTGAGGAAAATAAATTTCAGATATATATAATTTCTGATCAGCAAAAGGATTTTTTCCTCTTGTAGGTTCTAGGTTTTTTAAATGAACAGAAAGAAATTCCAGGCTGGGTGTGGTGGCACATGCCTGTAGAACTGCATAACGAGACCCTGTCTCAAAAAGACCATAAATAAATAAATAGATAGATAGATAGATAGATAGATGGAATTCCATTTGATTCCTTTGCAGTTAATATGGCCCTTCTGATCTAATCAATCTTCTTCAAAAAATAAGTTAAAGGTTATCTAATGTATCATTGGGCAAAGACCCAAGTATATAGTCTTATTTTAGAGTAAAACTGTCTAAACAAGGTTATTTATGTGAAAATTATTAAGATTAATAATTAATGCAAACAGTTTTTATAATTTTATAGTTACATAAAATTAGAAAACCAAACTTAAGGGAGCATTTCTTAGGACTTGCCCTGTTACTACTTTGTTTAAACTGCTAGGCCTTTTCAAAAACTTAGGTTTTATTTATTTTTCATTTATTTTTGTGGTAACAGAGATTAAACTCAGGACCTTGTACTTTCCAGACAGGCACTTATGCCACTGAGCTATATCCCCAGCAAGCACCTAAAACTTAGGTTTTATTCTGGTTCTGGTTCTGTACTAGAGTGGAAGTTTGAGAAACCATGTGATTCCCATGACCATGGTTATTAGAAAGCATATCAGGAGCTTAATCTTTATTCTAAATACAATATTGCTCATTACAAGTTTATTTAGACTTCTGTAATTTTCCTGCCAACTTGAACCACTGGTGGTACATGCATGAGTGTCCCATCTGGTGGCATGTGTGGTTCCCCCATAAGAGTGTTAAAGAATTCTTCATGAATCTTACATTTCTCATTTGTTTTTAGATGGATGATGGGAAAAGCATACGGTATAAAGACCTCTACGCACTGTTTGAGCAGATCTTAGAAAAGACCATGAGGCTTGAACAGCGTGATTGGAGTGAATCTCCAGTGAGAGTTTGGGTCAACACTTTTAAAGTGTTTTTAGATGAATACATGAATGAATTCAAGACTTCTGATAGCGTGGCCACCAAGGTAAATGTGATATATTTTGAGACCTAAAAAGATTCAGGTATGTATGCTTTTTAAGAATCTGCTTAGGACATCTGACATTTAAGAAAAACATTTACAGAAAACATACCAATTTAGCATTACTCTAGATCCTTCAAACAACCCCAGGCCATCACACTGAACTATATAGCTCCAGTCTTTATTTTTTATTTTTATTTTTTTCGGAGAAATGGCCTTGGTGTGTCACTTATTGCCCAGACTGAACTTGAACTTACATCCCACCTGTCTCAGCCTATCAAAGTACTGGGATTACAAACTGCCTAGCCCCTCAAGGTACATGACTTAGCCCAGCATATGAGACTATATTTTCTAAATCCTCTGTAATGTGTGCATTCTTCACTTAGTTAAGCATATAAAGTTGTACTCACAGTTTTAATAGACAAGTACATGAATTTCCTTTGAAAAACAGTGGTTAAAAACATTTCTCATTGTCATATGTAGTAGCCTCTAAGGCCTCATAAATTATACTATCTCTTGAATAAATTTTTAGAAAAGTATATCTAGAAGCTTAAGGTTATTTTATAAAAAAGATTTGTACTAATAAGGTATTATCAAAAATATGGTGAATATGCTTAAACATGTATAACAGTAAATGACATAACTATCCCCCTCAAAATATTCCACGTTTTAAATTTTTTAAAAAATCATTTATTCATTTGTTTATTTGGTACAGGGTCTCACTACACAGCTCAGACTTGTAGTGGCCCTCCTACCTCAACTTGGTCAAGTTCAAGGTCAACCTGTACTACATAGTGAGATCCAGTCTCAGTAAAATAAAAATAAAGTCACTCAGAAAAGAAAGTTTCAGAACTACTTTAGAAAGTGGAAAGAACAATGAAATCAGTGAGTTCAAAGTGAGGCATAGCATGATGTACAGTGTGCCTAAGAAGAGTCAGCAAACTGATCAAGCAATGGCTGTGACTCATCCAGACAACTGACACTGACAAAAGTTCTATGAAATGCTGTACATGGTTTCAAGGTAAATCCCGAGGGGATTTGACTAACCTTGTCAACTATAAAAATTACATGTTTTGTTATGTAGATCTTGCTTCAACTTAGCCTTAACAGAAAAGTTTAACCACAAGGCATAAAAAGGAAAGCCAGGTTAGTATGCTGAGCTGTAAAAGGCTCAGGTCAACAGCCTCCCACATAGCCAATTCTGTCATTAACCCACTACTATTATGGAATATTGCTCTTTGTATACAACTACTTTCTCTTAGTTCAATGAGAAGAAATATTTGTACCAATAGTGTTTAGAAGAGTTATGTCTGCATCTTGTACTCTGAACAACTACTATGAAAACAATGTGCATTGTATCAATTATTGTGGCTGTCTTCACATGTTTTCAAACTGTCTCAATATTATTTCTTATTAAGAGTAATAGGGGCCTGGCAGGATGGCTCAGTGGTCTAAAGCGACTGCAGGCAGCTACAGGGACCGCGATTTGATCCCTGGCACCACATGCTGCGCCAGCCCTGCCCTCAGGGCAGGCTGAGCCAGCCATAAAAAAAAATAAACAAACAAAAGTTAAAAAAATAAAAAAAATAAAAGTAATAAAAACAAAAAGACAAAGTGAGACAATATTTTGAGAGAGCTTAATGACACTGTGTATTTTACTGTAATTTTTTTTTTTTATTTTTTTTTGTATTTTTGAGCCACGGTCTCACTATGCAGTTCAGGCTGGCCTTGAGCTCACTTTTGTAGCCCAGGCTGGTCTCGAACTCGCACCGATCCTCCTGCCTCAGCCTCCCGAGTGCTGGGATTACAGGCGTGTGCCACCATGCCCGGTGCCATTTACTGTAATTTTTAAAATTTTAAACATTTACCATATACTTTGCTCATATCTATTTCTTGTGTTTTTAAATTTTAAAAAACAGGTTCAGATCTTGTATACTGTAATCATTAGGATATTTATATAAAAAGGAGATGTCATGTATCTCAAATGATACCTTTTAATATTTAGCTCTGTAGCTTTCTAAAAAAAAAGTATAAAGTACAATCTTTAGAATTAATAACCAATGGTTAATATAGTCATTTACATAAAGGTGTGGCTTCTGGACAACTGCGATTTCCAAAGCATTTTTGAAATACCTTTCCATTTTGTTGTTTTTATTAGCACTATACATTTTCTTTTAAAGAATTAGGAGTTACTGCCTATTGATCAAGTAGCACAACATATTTGCAAAGAAGAAAAGATGTTAGTCTTTATTACCTCAATTTCTTTATTTCTCTTTGCTCCTGCCAGGTGCCAAAAGCTGAAAGAAAGAAAAGAAGGAAAAAAGAAACTGATTTGGTAAGGCTTCTGGGTTTTATGTTATAAAAAGAAACTTTTAGATCAGTGTGTTGAATATCACATAGTAGTTCTCTGGATATACTATATATAAGGAATACGTGTGTCAGGTACTTAACATGCTCCTGTGAGCTTGAACCATTTAAGCCACCTGCCTAGCAGCAAGGTTTATAAATTAATGCCCCATCATGAAAATGTTAAAGCATGTCTTTAAAATTATTTAGAGTGATAGATCTGTCCTCAATTTGGTGACAGGTATTTTTAGTGATGGCTTCCTAAAAGAGTAAACAACTTAAGATGTTTGCTTATAAAGGTATAAATGCGATTTCTTTTCTGACCAGGAATATTGTTTTTACAGTGTTGCTTTCTGGGAAAATTTCATATGAATTAAAGCATATAATTTTTTTGGGGGGGGCTGGCAGGATGGCTCAGTGGTCTAAAGCACCTGCTTAGGAAAGCTTGTGTGGCTTCAGGGACCACGGTTCGATCCCCGGCACCACATGCTGTGCCAGCCCTGCCCTCAGGGTAGGCTGAGCCGGCCATAAAAATAAACAAACAAAAGTTCTGAAACAAGGAAAAAAATTAAATAAAATTCTAAAAAATAAAAAAAAGTTTTTTTGTTTTTTTTTTTTTTGCATATGGATTCTTAGCATAGTTTTGAGGCCCATCTGTGTTGTATATATTAGCAGTTCATTTTTTTTTTTAGTTCTGAACAGAGTTCTGTTATGTGGATATATCATATTTTATTCATCCTTCTCAATTCATAGATGTTTGGGGTTTTTTTTGACTACTAAGAATAGTGCTTCTGTGAACACTCATGTATATGTTTTATATTCTTTTAGATATAACTTGAGAATTTAATTTCTGGCTCTTTGTTAACTCTGAAGGTTAAGATTTTCAGAAACTGCCAAACTTTTCCAAGTGGCTATCCTATTGTATAGTTCAGAGAATCCTATTTATACATTTTCATTAGTGCTTATTAGTGTCTCTCTTCTATAGCCATCCTAGAGAATATGATTTAATTTGCTCCTAAATGCTAAATCATTGTATTAGTTACTTTTTGCTCGTTGCTGGGACAAATACCCAACACTCAAAATGAAGGAAGGAAAGGTTTATTTAGCTCACAGTTCATGGAGGTTTCAGTCCATATTCGGCTGGCCCAAGGCTGAGTAGAACAGAGCAGAGAGCATCCAGTTCATGGGAGCGGAACAGCAACAAACTGGCGGCAGAGGTAGCCAACCGACACGGCAGCAGAGAGCAACAGCAACAGCTAGAGCTCCAGTCTGTCTCTCTGTCTCTCTTTATGTTACATTCAGGCTCTCCACCTTAGCTCCCGCCCTAGGCTACACCCATAATCCCAGAAGTACTTCCACCCATAATCCCATCAGTACTAAAACTTATAATCCCAGGGATCATGGGTCAAGTCTCAAACTCTAGAAGTCCCCACCCAGTGACTCCATGAGGCTTTGGGGGGACAACTAGACATAAACCATAACAATCATCTAGTAGGTATGATTTAGTTTGAATTTTCCTTTGATAATAACTAATGATAATAACTATCAATATATCTTTTCAGTGTCTGTTGGCCTTTTATACTTCTTTCAAAATGAAATTTCTGTTCAGTATTTTGATGACTTTTAATTGAGTTGACTTACTATATTTCATTATATATTGAAGAAGTATTTTATGAAGTACAATGTGTGACATAAATATTTTCTGTTCAACTGTGCCTTTTCTTAATGCATTTGAAAGTTAAAATTTTAAATTTTAATGATGGTGAAAACAATATATAATGTCACAACATTAAGTTTATTGAAATTTTTTTTCTTTATTACTACATGTGTAGTACAGAATGCTTTCATTTCTCATGTGGAGATGATACATGTATATACATCTTGATTCTGTTCATTATCTCCTTTTCCTTCTCTCCTTCCCCCTTCCTCTCCATCTCTTGATCCTCTTTCCATTTGAGAAAAATCTGTCTCCCTACTTCCTATTTAATTTTTGCTCTTTGTTTACAATTTGCATGTGCTATATAAAAGAAATCATGCAATATTTAACCTTGAGTGTCTGATTTATTTTACTTACCATTATGGTCTCAAGGTACATTCATCTTCCTACAGATGACTTAAGCTGGTTTTTTTTTTTTTTTTTTTTTTATAGCAGAGCAGTACTCCACTGTGTAAAAACATTTTATTTGTCCATTCATCTATCGATGAGATGCAGGCTGCTTCCAAAAATTAGCTATTATGAATTGTGCTGCTACAAACATGGTATGCATATGTCACTATACTATGATGTCTCTAATTCTTTTGAGGTGATACCTAGAGGGGAACAGCCAGGTCAAATGGAACTCTAGATTTAGGTTTGTAAGAAATCTCCATACTGATTTCCATGGTAACTGTACTGATTTACATCTCTAATAACAATGTACAAGTATTCTTTTTTTCTCTTTAAGCCTCACTAACATTTTTTATTAATTTGATTTCTTGATGATGACCATTTGGGAGTAAGACAGAATTGCAATGTTCCTTTATTTTGCACTTCTCTAATAGCTAGTGATGTTGAACATTTGTGTTTGTTGGCCGTTTGTACTTTTTGTGTGAAATATTTGTCCATTTCAGTTACCTACTTTTCTTTTTAACTTGGGGCTAATTTTTTTCTTTATGTAGTCTAGATATTTTTTCTCATGTTGGAAATTGTCTTTTCAACCTATTGATTTTTTTTTTCTTTTGCTGTGCAGAAGTGTTTAAATTTGATATCTTCCAATTTGTTGAGTCTTGGTACTGTTTCCTGTGTTACATAGTTCTATAATAAAGTCCTGTGTCTTATGTCCTCCAGAGTTTTACCTATTTTATTTTCTAGCAGATTACTTTTGCTTTAACGTTTAGTTCTTTGATCTTTTTTGATTTAGTTTACTACATGCTAAGAGATACTGGTCTAGTTTCAGTCTTCGGCATGGGGATAGCCAGTTTTTCAAACACTATTTAAGAGACTGTCTTTTCTCTAATGTATGTTTTTGGTCCCTTTGTCAAAGATCAAATGGTTGAATGTGTTTGAGTTTGTTTCTGCATCTGCTTATGTAACTTCAAGTCTGCTTTCCTCTTTTTAACCAGAGTTGCTTTTGCTATTCTGAGTCTCTTCTGGTTCCATATGAATTTTAGGATTATTTTCTGTAGTTGTGTAAAGAAAGCAGCTGTGATTTTTGATTGGGGTTATATCAAATCTGTGTATCATTTTTTGGAAATGAGGCCATTTTGACTGTACAGGTTCTGCCTATCCAGGAAGAGGGGATATAATTGTCTGATGTCTTCTGAATTCTTTTTTCTTTTTTTGTCCTTTTCCTTTTTTTATATACTAGCAGTTGAACTCACACTTTCATGCTTGTCAGGCAGGCACTGTGCTACTGAGCTATATCCCTGGCACACTTAGGTCTATTTTGATTCCTTTTTCAGAGTTTTTGTGATATCTTTCATTTCCTTAGGTTAATTCCTAAGTTAATTTTTCTTAATGCTGTGATGGGTGGTATTTGTTTTCCTAATTTCTTTGTCAGAGGTTCATTTAATAGTGAACAACACTATAGCAACACTATTGATTTTTGTGTTAATCTTTGTAACCTACTACATTACTAAATTTGGTTATTGTAAGAGTCCTTTTTTTTTTTTTGAGACAGGGTCTCACTATGCAGTTCAGGCTTGCCTTAAGCTCACTTTTGTAGCCCAGGCTAGTCTCAAACTCACACTGATCCTCCTGCCTCAGCCTCCCAAGTGCTGGGATTACAGGTGTTTGTCACCACGCCTAGCTCTCTTAAGTCTTTTGGTGGGATTTATGCGTCTTTTTTTTTTGTAAGGGATCATATCTGCAAAAATTTATGCTTTTATTCCTTTCCTACGCATGTCTTTTATTTATTTTTCTTACCTCATTGCTATTGCTAATGTTTGAGGTACTATGTTGAACATGAGTCATGATAACAGACTTCCTGGTCTTGTTCCTGATTTTAGAGGGAAAGTTTTCAATTTTTTCTCCGTTTGCTATGATGTTGACTATAGGTTTGTCAAAAATGCCTTTTATCAAATAGAGATAAGCTCCTTCTAAAACCTATCTTTTCAATATTTTTTTTTTACTAGTACAAGAATGTTGGATTTTATCAATCTTTTTCTGTGTTTTTTGAGATGAAATCATATGATTTTGGTTCTTGTTTTTCTTTCTATAATGTATAACTTCTATTGATTTGCATATATTGAACCCGCCTTGTGTGCTTGGCATGTAGTTGGTCAGGATATATGATCGTTTTGAAAATATGTTACATTCTATTTACAGTTACCTTCTTGAGGATTTCGCATGTATGTTCATTAAGAAATTGATTTGTAGTTCTCTTTTTTGATTGCATCCATGTTTGGTTTTGAATCAGAGTAATAGTTTTCAAGATGACATTAGGCATACTCCTTCCCTTTCAGCTTTACTAAAGAGTGTAAAGAGTATTGGTGTTGGATCTTCATTGAAATCTTTATACAATTCAGTAGTGATCCATGCAGACATAGTTGTAGAATTTTATTATTCCTTTTATGTCATTGCTTATTAATGGATTATTTAGTGTTTTTAAATCTTCTTTTTGGTTCCATTTTGGGGATATATATAGAGAGAATATATATATATATATATATATATATATATATATGCACATTTCTTTTGTAGACTCGTTTTATTGATATGTAGGCCTGCAAAATAGTTAATAATTTTGTTGATTTAGGCAGTGTCCATTGTAATTTTTAACTTTTTAATTTTTTGTTGCATTGATTTGAGGTTTTTTTCCCCTCTTTTATTAAACTGATGTCTTTTTAATTCATATTTTTAGTACATAACGGTTACATTCATCATGGGAAGTTCGTACATGTGTATAATGCCTCTTTTTTTAATTTTTCATTTATGTATTTGGTAGAGGGTCTCAGTATGAAGCAGAGACTCATAGCGATCCTCCTATTTTCAGCCTCCGCAGTGCTGGGATACAGGCATGTGTCACCACACCCGGATTCTGTTCCTGGCTCAGCAGGCTCTGGTGGCAGAGCTGTCATGGCATGCAAGACTGGGGATCAAACCCTGGTCCCCACACTGGCCAAAGCAGGCACTTAAGTCCACTGAACTATCTTGCTGGCCATTATAATGTCTCTTGAATTCTGTTTTTCATATCCTTTTTCATTCCCTTCCTCTATTCTCCCTTCCCTTTCCCTTATGTTCATATTTTAATTAATCATTTGTTAAGTCCTGGCATAAGATCATAGTCTGAGAGGACTATTAAAATAATGTTTAAAAAAAATTTAAAAATTAAAAAAAAAAAAATAATGTTCAAGCTCACACACTGAAGTTGATCGAGGGTAGAAGTGGAGCTGAGTCCAAGTGTCTTTCAGTAAGCCAGACAGACATTCAAGAGATTCACAAAAATGGAGGACTATACTCCTCTATTTTCTCTCATGGTTTTGCTTTAAAGATACTGTCTTTCATGCCATTACTTATATTGAGCTGTAATGTTTACTCATTTCCATGAGTTCATGAAAAGTATTTTCACATTTTTTCAGTCTTCATTTCTGTTACTAGAATTTTCAAGGAACAGACATCTTCTGAGGTTGTCAGTAATTTTCAAAGTGGGAAAGGTTCCTGGGCTAAAAACAAAAAGAAGATGACGTGAGAACTGTTATTTTCAACTGAGCATGCAGACTCAGTCACATAAAAGAGAGAGCAGCTGTGTTGGCTACATTGCTTCATTTTTAAGTATAAGTTGGTCATACTCATTAATCTTATTAAGCTTTTTGAAAACAAGAGTCATACATTTTACTTCTCAGAAGACCATAATTCTTTGCTTGGAATAAGTGTCTAGTGTGAAAAATTTGGAAGGGCTAGGAGGATTTACCACTTGACGATAATATTAGGGAGATATTTAGTGTATTGGCTTTAAAATAAACAGTTGACTTTTTCTACTCAGGTGGAAGAACACAATGGTCATGTCTTTAAGGCCACCCAATATAGCATCCCTACATACTGTGAATATTGTTCTTCTTTGATATGGATCATGGACCGAGCCTCAGTTTGCAAATGTAAGTATGAGAGATTTTCAGGAATTTTTAAAAAGTACTTAACATCTCTATATCCTTGAATTTTCTTCTGTTGTCTTTAACATGAAAGAATAATTGATACTACCTACATTTTTAAAAATCCTCTTAGTGTTATTTTCTGCTTTACCCATTCTCTGTACCCAAACAAGACACTTGGTGTACATGGTCTTGCAAGCTCACTCTATCTGAACTGTTTCTACCCCATATTTAAGAATGATTACATTTTCAGTGAATTCATATCTTCACCCATTTTACTTCCTCAGAGCTCTTTGCTTAGTCTCCTACATAAATCATAACCCTACTCTCTTAATAATCCCTTTCTTTGATTTGATAGTCCATGTAACACTTATTATTACCTTTCATTAAAGTGTTACTTAGGTTAAACTGCAATATGGTAGTATGAAATGATATTAAATATTCATTTGTTTTCTTTTTGAAATTTTCTTGATTTTCAGTCTATCCTAATGTTCTGTACATAGTTACGAAACATCTGTCTCTTCTGTTTTACTCATGTATAGAACATTTCTGGCACATAGTGGGTTATAATAAATACTTGTTGGGTAGATGCATGTACTGCTGGCTGGATTCATTCATTCATTCATTCTTTCATTCATTCATTCTTAGTTGCTAGGCAAAAAGATACTTTCTTAGCTGACCAGAATATATAAATCCTGAATTGTAAGAAGAGGCTTCTCACAAGTCACCATGGTTGTGGCTTCAGCTCACATGTCTCTCACGTATTATTTGTTCTTACAATAATCAGTAATTCTGTGAGACTTTGCTTTTACTAGTAGATCAGAATTGAATGAAGGAAATATTAGGCAGACTGGGACTGCTATCGCAAAAAGAAACACTAAAACAATACCCAGGATTTGGAGGCAGATTTATTTTACGTCAGATAGGCTCTCACTAGGAATCTGTTGTTCCTCAGAAGGTCAGGCTCTGATTAAGGGCTTATATGAGATAAGCAAGCAGGAAATACAGACGCAGAATGGCTTATTAATTGGGTATTAGTTTTTATAATATGCATCATACTAATCAGCTGTGTATCACAGTGACCGTCTATTTCCAAGAGACATGAGCAGCCAGACCTTGAACAGAAACAATTACCTGGGCTAGTAAGAAACTGAAGTATACTGGGGAGTGTGTGTGTGTGAGCATTTTCTGGTACAGGACCAGAATGTTAACAATAATAAAAGTCATTTTACTATAGCAAAATTGCCAGTTTCTTGGGTCTGTTACCTGGTTTTATGGTTCAACAACAGTTTTCTCCTTTTTTTTTATTTTTTAAAATAATGGACTGCATCAGTTTGCATATTGGTCTTGCCCAAAAACCTTGGACACATCTCTATGTCATTCCAGTTTAGTATGTTTTCTGTAAAAATAAGCACCTGCCATTTTATCAAGAGTCTAAAAAATTATGAAGTAGATTGAAAATTTACTTTATGGGCTGGCAAGATTGCTCAGTGGACTAGGCACCTGCTTAGGCAGGTGCTGGGACTGGAGTTTGATCTTTGGTACCACTTGCTGCGCTGGCCCTGCCCCTAGGTGCACTGAGTGGCCACAAGACAGAGTATGGTGGTGCACCACTGTAATCCCAGCACTGGAAAGGCTGAAAACAGGAGAATCACTCTTGAGTACAAGCTGTGTAGTGAGACCCCATATCAAATACACTTAAAAAAAAAAAATGTAGTTTATCATTTGCTAGTATAATTCTTGAAGATTTAGAATCATTTCTTCTGTAATACAATACTGGAAGCTTAAGAAATTTGACTCTTTATGACTTCTTCATAAAATTAATTTTCTGATTTTCACAATAATTGCACCAGTGTAGTGACATCACCTCGCCTACTTGATGTTAGCTTTGAAAGCCAAAGTTATACTTTAGAACTAAAGATGTCTAGGGCCGGTGAGATGGTTCAGCAGTCTACAGCACCTGCTTAGAAAGGCTTAGGCAACCTCAGGGAGCACAGTTTGATCCCCAGCAGCACGTGCTGTGCCAACCCTACCCCCAGGGCAGGCTGAGCTAGCCATAACATATTTAAGAAAAAAAAAGAACTAAAGATGTCCAGATGGTACGCAGGAGCCAGAGCTGGTAGGGAATGACATAAGCCAGCCAGGCTCACTGGATCTTCCTCAGGTGTCTCTCTCTCTCCCTGCTTACTACCCACCCTGTTAGCTACCACTCCAAGACAGTATTTTTGCTCTAAAGTTTTTATCTTCCCAATCATAACTTCTGTTTTTAATATTCTGGTTCTTACAGAGCTCTGTTCTAGATCTTTAAGAGATAAAAAATGAGGCCTTTCCTCTATTTCAGTGTACTACTTGATTGTGTGAGTACAGTGAGGCAGGTCTTTGACAGTAATGCCTTTTTTAAGGCATTTCTGGCATTTTAGCAGGCTGTTAAGGCACCCAGGAAAAGATTTAACACCAATCTGTGAATCAAGTCACAGATAGGCAATTTTCCTGTTGGAATTTGGAAGTTAAATTCAGGATCAGGACAGGCATTCTTGAAAGAATTGATAGTGATAGAAATGTTAGGTGTATTTTCCTGACTTCATTTTCCCCAGTAAAATGGGTTAAAAATCCCTGTTAACAGTTAACACAGTAAAGTGGTGTGGGGGAGAGGGGCAGTTACCTCTAAAGAAGTTTGAAAAGATACAAATATGACAAATCCTTGTCATTGAGCTGCAAATGTCTAAAAATGGTACATTTCTAACCTGTTTTTCAGTGTGTAAATATGCTTGCCATAAGAAATGCTGTCTGAAAACCACAGCCAAGTGCTCTAAAAAGGTAAGTTATCACCTGTCCCTAACAAACAACATATGTGTAGGTCTTTGCACCCATGAAAAGAAATCAAAGCCTCCTTAGTGGTTTACTCAATAAAGATCTTCAAACTTCTAGGGCAGTAATCATAGTAAAAAAAAATGTATCTTATGTCATGATGCAGCTTACCCTTGTGTAGTGGTATGTGTATGTATAACTTAATTGATTTTCCTAAAACTATTTTACCTTTACTATAGGTAAGCTAATAGATTGATTTTACAAGTCACAGGTTGTTTTGTTTGTTTCTTTTTTGGTACTGAGGATCAAACTCAGGATGTTATACTAGGCAAGCAGGTGCTTAAGCCACTGAACTCTCTCTCCCTGGCCCATCCTATTTTTCTTTTTATTCTTTTTTTTTTCAAGCCACAGTTTGTAAAACACTTTAAAAAAAAAAAACACTCTTAAGTCTTCCTAGGAATTGTTCTTCTTAATGTAGCAGACTACAATAAAAGATGAATAAATTTAAACATAAATAGCATAATGCATCAACATAATTTGTGGTTTCACATGTATCTACTTGATCACACAGAGATCTAAAATATACAGAATCTTAATGCATCAAAGAGATAAACATTTTTTTAAAAATTCTAGGGCTTTATTGATGTATAAACACATCTTTTTGTTAATGAAACACTAATTACTATATATGTGAATCTAAACTGTTACATAAATGTGTGTGCTTGTTGCATACAATGTACTGAGCAAAGAAGTATGGTAACAGATGGGCTGCTGTGTTGGGTAAGAGAAATAACAAAAGGTTTTAGTCTCAGAGATACCTGACCTTTTTTCTTTTCTGTGAATTATTTTAAATCATTATGATAAGCAGTTCTGTTGTAGTCACATAAGCTATAGTAAATAAGACCTTACACTATTAACACTGTGAATAGGGAGTTGTAACATTAACCATGACCCAATCTGTATTAGCCTTGTTGCCTTTGGTTATGAAATCAGTTTTCGATGAACATCCATAAAGCTTATTTTTGAAGTATCAAAGCTTTTTTATGCTTCAGAAATTACTGACATCTGGATTTTCTAATGGTACCTGCTAAATGTTCAAGATGTTTGCATATGAAACCCAACCTCCCTCAGAACCAATACTCAGCTTTCTATGGAGAGATTTTTGACAACTAGAAATTAGTAGTCCATTACCACTGCCTCTGTTCTCCATTTGTTTTCTTTTTGATTTCTTAAGGTGTTTTTTCGGGGGGGGGGGGATCAGTTTTTTGTTTTGTTTTGTTTTAGTTTTAGTTTTTTGAGATGTTCTTGCCCTGTAGTTCAGGCTGGCCTCAAACATGCAGTGGTGTTCCTGCCTCAGTCTTCTTGAGTGCTGGGATAACAGATGTATGCTACTGTGCCCAATTTCTGTTTGCTTTCTTTGAGGAGTTCCTAATAGAGGATTGAAACTAGTATTATATTTAACTATAGTTCCTTTTTCCCTAACATAACTATCCTCAAAAAACTTCAGGGAAATCAAAAGTAGCTTCCCTTAAAGAATTAGCTGTATCTGTTTGAAGATGTTCAATGCATTTGAGGAAGGGGTGGGGGGGGGAATGAATATATATGTCTTCCACTTCCATTTAGTATGATCCAGAACTATCACCTCGACAATTTGGTGTTGAACTCTCCCGTTTGACCAATGAGGACCGAACTGTTCCTTTAGTAGTAGAAAAGCTCATAAACTACATCGAAATGCATGGACTTTATACAGAAGGTATTTACCGCAAGTCTGGCTCGACTAATAAAATCAAGGAGCTTCGACAAGGTTTAGATACAGGTAAGACAGTGTCCTTCAAATCAAGAACAAATACTTTTTTTTCCCCAAATACTTTTATTTACATCAATAATTTCATGCTTTTCAGTTTGTCATTATATATTTATTAATCTTAAAACCAGAAAAATGTAGTATTTCCTCTCATTTGTGTCTTTCTAAAGAATTTTTGGTTTTATGCTGATCAGTTCAGTACACATGTATCAGGAATGTCATTTGCACAAGGCATTGATAGGTACTTGATAAACATCTCATGTACTATTTAAAATATCCCACTAAAAGTCTGATACCTCTAAATCTGTGAAGAAAAAAAGTCAAGATCAGACATATTAAATAGCAAGTTGTCAGCCGGGTGTGGTGGCTCACGCCTGTAATCCCAACACTAGGGAGGCTGAGGCAGGAGGATTGGTGTGAGTTTGAGACCAGCCTGGGATACAAAAGTGAGCTCAAGGCCAGCCTCAACTGCATAGCGAGACCCTGTCTCAAAAAGACAAAAATAAGTAAATAAATAAATAGCAAGTTGTCAGTGACACAAGACAGTGGTAAATGATTTTTTTTAAAAAAATACATGGCTGGCTCAGCCTGCCATGGGGGTGGGGTTGGCACAGCATGTGGTTCCCGGGGATCAAACCACACTCCCTGGGGTTGCCTAAGCTTTCCTAAGCAGGCGCTTTAGACCACTGAACCATCTCTCTGGCCCAATGATTTTTAAATAATCTAAATCTATGAACTAAGCATATCATTCACCTTATATACAGATTAAGAGACTTGATGCTTACAGAGGCTCTTGTCTGATGACCAGTGTCTCCATGTTGGGATTTAATATCTTCTGAATCCATAAGCTAATCTTTTTGCCTGGTAGTCTGCATGATTCTGACTCCAGATGTTGCTCTTTTCAGTGCTTCTTCCTGCCTTATACCATGACATACTTTTAAACCAGTAGTAAGTTGAGCACTTGCCTGCATAAAGCTCTACACTGCCCTGGAATGTATGCAAGGGATTGACTTTGGTTTCATTCTTAACTTCTACTCAAGTCTATTACTATTAGAAAGGAACCATTCTTTTTAAAATTTTTATTAGTATGTGTTTGTAATATGTAATCAATTTTGGAGAGTTGGTACATGTACATAATACATCTGAACTCTTTGCTTTTTTCTCCTTTCTCCCTCCCTTTTCTATATGCTCCTTCCAACTCTTGGTCCCTTTCTCATTTGTAAATGCTGTGTTTTGGGAGCCAGGGATATAGCTCAACAGCATAAGTGTCTACTTGGCAAGTGCAAGTTCCCGCGTTTGATCCTCAGTACCACAAAAAAAAAAAAAAAATCTGTTTCATTTTTTTCTGTTTTCTTTTTCCATATCCCCTTTCCTTCCCTCTCCCTCATTCTCCCTCTCTGTCTCTTGTTCTCCCCATCCATTTGAAAAAACTCCCTATTTCCTCTTTATCCATTTCTCCTTTGCACTCTCTGTCTCCATCATATATATATTTGAATTTTTCAGAAAAGAGAAACTACTGTCTGATGTATTCTATTTCACTTAATGTCGTGATCCTGTGTGTGTGTGTGTGTGTGTGTGTGTGTGTGTGTGTGTGTGTGTGCAGTACCAGGGATTAAACTTGGGACCTTGCCCTTGCCAAGCAGGCACATGTGCTGCTGAGCTATATACCTGGGCCCCATGTTATATGATCTTGAGCTGTATCCATTTTTGAATGCCTCAGATTTTTCTTTATCTTTCCACCTGTTGATGGTCATATGCACCATTTCTGAGATTTATCTCAGGCACGCTAAGCAGGCATTTAGTCTGCTGAGCTATCTTGCTGGCCCTGAAAATATCAGTTTTGTATTTTGTACCTTGGAGTAGCACAAATAAAAATCATTCATCTGATATCCTCCCATTCATCTAATCTGTGTAATCCTAAGGTATTTATGAGTGGTACAAGGTGAAGATGTTTTCTTCATATTGCCTAAGCCTACTTACCACTGCCTTGTCATCTCTAACCATGACTTAAAATCAGCCTTGCTCTTATGAAAGGCCTTGCCTTTTTCCTGTTGTCAGTCTACGCTAGGCAATACAATCACTGAGAAAATGAATTGAGAAACATTTGTAGCACTTTGACAGTGCTTTGGCATCTAAACAGTTACTATTTTATTTTATATTATCTCAGTTTGCAGCAGATTGGGAAAATACTTATTTCTTTACATTTAGAAGCATTGTTCCAAAGTACCAAAGCACAGAACTGAATTGTAGGAGATAATTTTGCCAGTTTGGTTAAGGAGATAGCTCAGCAGCAGAAGCACCTGCCTGGCAAGCGCAAGGTCCTGAGTTCAATCCCTGGTACCAAAAAAGGGAAAAAAAGTTCTGAAATCAGTTATTTAAATATGTTTGTATGTTTTGGCTTTGTTACTTACCTTCTGGCTCTAAATAGATGCTGAGAATGTAAACCTAGATGACTACAACATTCATGTCATTGCAAGTGTATTCAAACAGTGGCTTCGAGATTTGCCCAATCCACTCATGACCTTTGAACTCTATGAGGAATTTCTTCGAGCTATGGGTAAGCATGGACTGCATGAGTTAAAGGGAGGGCGAAGACTGCACTTGAGAAAGCAAAACCATTGGTTCAGTATTGATTCTAAAGCTGTTCTCTAGTGGTTTAGCCCTTAGACATCCAAATGTTAGCTTGCGATAGTGTGTAGAAAATTGGCAGTGCTACTACATATTCAAATGTTGACTTTTTAGACACATAAAATGTCATGTTCTGAAAGTTTTCTGAGTAAACAACTTTGTTGCTACTCACAAAAGGATCGAAAAAACTAGAATTATAAAACAGTGAATGAGGAAATAAGATTTAAGTGTAAAGTTTTTTTATGCCAGGCCTGTCAGGGTTTTGCAGTGTGTCTTCTCGGTGTCCGGGGTGTGTAATATATTGATGATGGTCTACATAAAGATAGACTCCAAGGATATATAAACTGTATGATGATTACTTTTAGTGAGGAATCAGTCTGCTGCAAAAATGGTTGAAAGAGTAGAGCGTCTCTGTCCCCTTGATGTAATTGAGGATTGCTAAAATGTAGACCAAAACTCAGGATTCTGTTTATAGTGAGTATGTCAAGGTGTAACTGGAAATGGAATCACTCCTCTTCTGCCATTCAGGCACAAGTATTTCTTCCAGAAGCCAAGACTATTTCAGAGTGTGTTCAGGAGGTGGAAGTAACATGTAAGAAAGTATTTTTAGTCTGATTGCTGATTTTCCTATTCCCAGGCCTTCAGGAAAGGAAGGAGACAATCCGTGGGGTATACTCTGTGATCGACCAGCTCTCCCGAACTCACCTCAATACACTCGAACGCCTCATCTTTCACCTTGTCAGGTAACTCAGGAAGTGCAGTAATGTTTAGTGATTTTTTTCTTGGATTATCTTTAAGTAGAGAAGTACTTCATTTGGAAGAATTTCATCATAAAGCTGGCATATGTTTCTTTTCACTCTCCTTCCTTCCCCTCCTGTTGTCTTCCTCCTCCTTGCCTTCTACAAGTCACAAGTCAGTACTTTGAACAGGCGCTTAGGACTTCTTGAAGCTCGACTGTATGTCTCGTTTCTTTGCCTTCATGTGAGCCATGTTAGAGGCCCTACCTTCACGGTGGCACTGTGTACTTTAGCCATTGATCTAACTCCTTAACTAGAAAAGATGTGTATCTGTTGATATAACCTTACTTGAAAGAAGTAGATTCAGATTGTGCTTAGAAATTGCTGACTGGAAGCTTTAGGAGTAGTCTCCTCTTATGTCAATATCAATAGCATTTGGAAAGAAAACTTTCTTTCTTTCTGGTTGAATATATTTTATTATTTTATTTTTTGTCTTTGTGAAACAGGGTTTCAGTGTGCAATTTAGGGTGGCCTTGAACTCACTTTTGTATCCCATGCTGGTCTCGAACTCGCACTAATCCTCCTGCCTCAGCTTCCCAAATGCTGGGATTACAGGCGTGCACCACCACGCCTGGCCCTCTGGTTGAATATTTTATATAACTGAAAATGCCTTAAAGCCTCTACCCCACATCTCTCAAATATGTTCATCAAGTGACATAGGCCCTGAGGTAGTTCACAGAGGTGTTCATAGTAAGCACTGCTGACCTAGATTGCTTCAGAGAACAGAGTGAACCCACATTTTCCAGAGGGAGAACATCATCTCTGGGAAAGCCTGTAGTCTCCCTTCAACTCATGTGGGTATTGCCCCAGTAATGTGCAGTTGGCATCATACTGTTTTCTCTCTCTCTTTTATCTTTTCTATTTTCCCTTTTTATCCATTTTTCACTTTTTGTTTTGTTTTGTTTCTTAGGATTGCTCTCCAGGAAGACACTAATCGCATGTCTGCTAACGCTTTGGCCATTGTGTTTGCACCGTGCATTCTCCGCTGCCCTGACACAACTGACCCCCTACAAAGTGTTCAGGACATCAGTAAGACTACCACGTAAGGCTACTCTTGCCTCTTCTGAGTTGGTGTAGTCACAGGGTGAAGTGTCTTTAAGACTGCTGAACCCTGCTGGTTATTCTTAGCTGAGCTTGTAGACTATTAGATTATTTGATTCAGTTCATCATTAAAAAGTCCTAGTTTTAAAATTTTTCTTTTCTGTACGATAGCTTGTAATTTTAAGTAAAATTTCAAATAATTGTATCAAGTTGTATAAATTGTATTTTCTTAAATCTAGGCCAACTATAGGCTTATAGCTTTGAATCCCTTTGGTTATAATATCTCAAATTAAGATATTTCCTCTTGGCCTTTTTCAAGGTTTTCTTCCAAATCTTGACTGCAAAAGGAAATTTTAAAAAATACAGTGTTTAAATTTCACCCCTAGAGAGTTTAATTGATCTGGTATATAACCTGGGCTATGGGATGTGTAATTATTCCTCATATAGTTTCTAAAGCACAGCCAAAGTTGTGAACTACCATTCTAAGCCTTGTCTCAGAGATCATAAAGTAAGGGATATTTTTTCTTCATCCTTTGTCTACCACACTTAACTAAAAAATAATCTATGATCATTATACTTCTGCTCTTAAAAGTTTTTCTTTCCTCTTATTTCAGTTGTGTGGAGCTGATTGTTGTGGAACAAATGAATAAATACAAGGCTCGTCTCAAAGACATCAGTAGCCTGGAATTTGCTGAGAATAAAGCAAAGACCAGGCTATCGCTGATTCGTAGATCAATGGTAAGATGCCAATATGGAACCACAGGGTAAAAATGGGAGGCTTATAAAGACTGTGTGTGTTTGTAACACATATAGGGATTATCTGCAGAATCTTTTTCAGAAAGTGAAGGGGAAAAGAAGCAGCAAATACTGTGGTGCTATGGATACCTGATACGTGATCTGTTAGCTCTTTTTAGTTATATGTACAGAGTATATGTGGTTAAACATGCAGAATTTTGTAAGTCATATATTTTGATAAAGTTAGTGGCTGGACAGTTAGTCTATTTACTTTTCCTGTCATTTTATTAAAACTTAACCCTATCCTAAGATTTCTGTTTTACCAGATGTTGCTATTTTCAACTGTGGCACTGTGATTCTGCCAAGTCTCATAGGAATAGTCTTGCAGTTGAATTTGAACTAAAACATTTGACTCATAAGGAAATGGAATTTCAAATATGAGTCTACTATTATCACATAATGATTTCTTCAAAGATTTATGTTTAAGTTTTGATATGAACCTCATCAATAATTCATTTACCCCTTTTATATTTATTACTTTCCATTGTAACCAGTGACCCATATATAAGTAATTCCAGTTATCATTAATAATCAGTATCTGAGTAACTGGAAAACAGTGACTACATTAAAGTTTAGCTATTGCCCACCAAAATAAAGTTGTAGTAGTGAGCTCTTGCTACAGATTCCCAGTAAATCCCTAACAATAAGCAGCTTCCCCATCACCATGCCAATACTTCCTAGGGGTCCAGCTTATTTCCTTCACATCTTCATAGAATGGCACTATAATAACCCACTTCTTCCTTTACAATTCAAACTTCAAGGCACAGAGCAAGTGCTCAACAAAGGTCTGTTGCTTAACTTAGTGGAAGGTCTTCCAGGAGAAAAGGTAGTGAAGTTCATCATGGGATATGATCTAAATCTTTTTTTTTTCCCCTGAAACTGAAAACACAAATACTAAAAAATTAAACTTTCTGTAGTATGAGTTTTCAGCAGCTCAGTGCTTACATACCCAGTCCAGTAGAGCCCATCTAGGTAGGAAGGGAAGAACCTTTTAGCAACTTTTCTTTTCTTTTTTTTTTTGAGACAGGGTCTCACTATGCAGTTCAGGCTGGCCTTGAGCACACTTTTATAGCCCAGGCTGGTCTCGAACTCACACCGATCCTCCTGCCTCAGCCTCCTGAGTACTGGGATTACAGGCGTATGCCACCATGCCCGGCATAAAGTAACTTCTCAAAGCAGATAGACAAGCTGTGCTTTTTGCCAATGCTGCTGAGATGGATATATTCAATTCACTGAAAGATTAAACCGCTTTTAACAGGGCAGTAATATGTACACTCTAACCTTCTTTCCTTTTCATGTCCTTCCTAATCCAGAAACCTGTACTAATTGCAGTTAGATTTATGAGCATAACCCGCAATTCAGTCTCGGTATGTATTAATATTGCAATGTGTCAAGCCACTTTACATTAATTGTCTCTCATTCATCCAGGAATTGGTCTGCTCTGTCTATCATTCATGCTTGTCCACCCTCCATGTTCCACCCTAGTTCAGGTCCCACATTTTGATCAGCTTTCACTTGTTCCTCATCTCTTATCTTTTCTTAGATCTTTATTTTCCTTCCTCTGTGTTGTGCAGTTGAGCGATGTTCATTTAAAATGGAGCATTTGTTCCTCTTTGTTAGATAAATCTCCTTTTGAGTGTCTTCATTGGTTAAGTCATTAAAAGGTGAAAGAAGAAACCATTGAGATATCAGCTGAATTACTACTTTATCCACTATGTTCCTAGCAATCTCTTCTACTTTTTTTCCATTTAATTAGATCTTTAATTTCTCTAATTACAATGTAGAGATCAAGCCTCTTTCTCACTAAATATTTTATATCAGTCTCTTCTACTTTACTATTCAAAATATTTACTACTTTAACATCTCCCATCATTGACAATGCTTACATGTCCATCCATATCCGAGACCCTGATTGTATCTTCTCAGAAATAGAAATATAACTCTTAGCTACTTGACATTTAGTAGACAAAACAACAATAGGAGTAAAAAATTGACAAGAGACTGCTTATAGATTTAAGTATTATAGTATATTAGTGCTTCTAACAGGATTTCATTGTTGGTGCCCCTCTTCAGTTTTATTGGTTATAACAAAGAGGAACAGAATAGAGGGATGGTAAGTTAAGAACGTCAACCTTTGTGCAAACTAATTTCAGAGACTATTCACCCATGTGTACTGTTTCATCAGAAAGTCTTGGGATATCAATACACATTGATTTTGCTTTACTACTTCTCTACTGTAGCTTCTTTTTCACTGAGTACCATCTCCTTAATATCATCGTTGTTTCGTAATTCATAAAGGTTTCATTATCATTCCAGTATTTAAGACTCATTCTCTTGATATTAAAACTCCATCATAGGCTTGATCCAATGTTGTCTAACTTCCTTCCAGATAGACTAGACCTTAATCTGGGGCTTAAAACTCTGGAGATCCAGAGGTGGCTTCTGTTTGACTGATACCTTTGCTATTTCTCTTCTGACCTCTGGTATTGAGTCTAGAGGAACTAAAAAGAGAACAAAATTCTGCCTGATACTGTGGTTTGCGATGGCAGTCCTCCTCTTTGGTGGTTCATCACTACTGTTCAGGACCATTGTCAGTAGGCTAAGTGAAAATAATAGTGGCTCCAGTTCTTCCTGCTGACAGTGAAAAATCCTACCTCACTTCTGTAGGGATTACCCATCCCCTTTAAGACTTGCTTATATCTTCTGGTCAGAACCTTGACTGATGGCATCGGCATCTTTTGGGAAGCTCTCAAACTCTCAGATAAGTTATATTTTTTAAAATGTTGATATTTATTTGAAAGTTTGAAACTTTATCATTAACAATAGTAATTTATTTCACTTGAAATAATAGGTTCCCTTTATACTATTTCTAAGAAAATGTGTGCCACATGCCCGAGTCTGAATAATCATACCCTGTCATTATTCTAAGTAAGATTTCATATACAAAGCAGCTAATGCAGCTGGCCAGTTAGGCATTTTCACAAATATTCTTTCTTAAATAAATGATAGGAGAGGTGCTACATGAGTACTTGCTGTTTTGTTAAAATGAAAAATAGTGAACTCAATAGTCAATAAAATTAAATTTTACTACATTGGCAATGTGACACAAATCTGAGCTTTTTATAAGCTACACATGTATTTTTGTAGTAAAGAATATGGTAACTGTTAACACAGTTTGATATCATTGCCTTGATTCTTATACTGTTGTCAATAGTTTCTTTTTATCCACAAGCACTTATACCTAATTAGTGAAGATGTTGATAAATGGAAAGGGTAAACAACATCTTAGTATGAAAATACTTTGCACTTACATATCCTTTAAAATGGATTTTGGGACGCCACTATTTTGCCACATCGCACTAGCAATTCATGGAACCACAATACCACAGTATATCTAATACTACTGCACTGCACAGAAGTACTTGGTGAGGATATACCCAAACATATATTGGATACCTTTAAAGTGCTTTACTAATTCACTGTCTGGGTCAGCTATAGCAACAAACACTATAATATTTTCTTTGAGCAAGCTTGGAAACCTAATTATATAATACATACAAAACAACCAGTCTGCTTCAGAATCCTTGGATAAAGAACTTTTTCTTATTTAGGAAAACAAAATTTTCAGCAAGTCTGATGATTCAGGTTCTTACTGTTTGTTTTTGTGATTTAATAAAAAGTATCAGTGTTGGTTATTTTTCTCATTCCTGGGACAAAATGCCTGATGTCCAAAGTTAAGGGAAGTAAAGGCTTATTTTGCTCACAGTTTGTGGAGGTTTAGTCTATACTCAGTTGGCAACCTAGCAGAGTGGCTCGTGTCAGAGGGCAATAGTTCATGAAGGCAGAGAACAACAGCAAAAGCAGTAAGAGCAAAAGAAAGGAATAGCTGAGAGCAGGCCTCTTTCCCTCCCTTATAGTATGCTATGTGCCCCATTGGTAAGGTAGGTGTAACACACACATAATCCCAACATTGGACTGTAAATCAAACCCCTCCCTAATGACTGAATGAGGTTTTGGGGGGACATCTAGACAACAGTATTCAATAAGGATCTTTATCTTGGCGCTCTTGGCTAAATTTCTTTTGAATTTTTGAGTCAAGACCTCAATGTGAAATCTAAGCTAGCCTTAAACTATGTAGCCCAACCTAGCTTTGAAATAATCAAGATTCTTCTGCCTCAGCCTCCCAAATACTGGGATTACAGGCATGTACCATCACACCCAGCTAAATTTTGGCTAAAATTTCTATATAGGATTCACAGATTTGTTCTTGAACTATTTATGTACAGTTCTATCTGGATGGCATAGTTTCTCATCCTTGTACTAGGACTTGCATAAACGTGTTACATGTGTTTTCTTTGGATGTTCATAAAGTGGCTACCTGAATCCTCATGAGGGTAATCTGCCTTTTCCTGCATGGGCATCAAATGTGTCACCCTAAAACAGTGTACTTCATCACTGTCATGTGTCCAGTTTCATGAGTTTTCAGATATTTAGGTTTACTTTGATTCATAGTACATTAAACTTCTTTATGCCTATCCATCATGCCTTGCCTTTCCTCTATACATCCTTTCTGCATTGTGAGGCTTAGAGCATAGCATATTTAGAAGACACCAAAACTCTTCTCATAAGCCTTAGTCCTTTTTTTTTTTTTTTTTTTTTTCTTGTTTCAGAACCTTTATTTGTTTATTCACTCATTTTTATGGCCAGCTCAGCCCGCCCCAAGGGCAGGGCTGGTGCAGCATGTGGTGCTGGGGATCAAACCAGGGTCCCTGAAGCTGCCCAAGCTTTCCCAAGCAGGCGCTTTAGACCACTGAGCCATGCCACTGGGGCTCTGCCTTAGCCCTTTTAACACTGTAGTGTATCTTCCACTCAGGCTTTAGAAGAAAATGAAAACAGATATAACTGAGATCTCCCACATTAAAGTGGTTGACCTCTAGTCTTTTTGTTACAGTATATGCAGACATCTCAGAATCTCTTTTTGTTAACAGTATATGCAGACATCTCAGAATCTCACCCAAATCTAATCTATAAAGCTGTTTCAAATTATTCCTAGAAAAGAGTAGACAATAAAATTATATGTGAACTTAAACAAGTGATTACCAGTGCATATGATTAGGTGACTGACTTCATGGGAATATGAAAGCATGTACCAAAGAAGGAAGGAGAAAGGGATGACAGCTCCATGTACTGAGAATAGTGAAAATACTGAGGAGGAAGAAGTTCATAGAGCCACTGGGGAAGGCTCTAAAAGGGCTAATTTTGAATTGATTCGATGGAGAAAGTCCTGCTTCATAGTATAAAAGGCTTTTAGAAAAAAATAATTCATTAAAAAAACAGAAAAAAGAATTGTTAACAACCTTGATAGGTAATTGTACAGAAGGGAGAACTTAAAACCAAAATAGGATCTTTTCTGGAGCATACTGAGGCCTTAGCACCTTGGGATCCTAATGGGCTAGCCAGGGCTCACAAAATCTCTTCCCGTAGATTAGTTAGAATGTAATTTAAATGTAGAGCTTTATGTCTTATTTTATTTTATTTATGATAGAGAATGGGAACTGATGCTAACTATAAAATATACTGTGACAAGTAAATTCAACTAAAAAAAATTTTCTTCTGGCTCTCCTTTAAGGTTCTTAATAAGTGTAACTAAAGATGCAGGGTGAACTGTTGGGGTGAGGTAGGGTTTTGATTTTCATCTAGAGAATTCCTCTGTAGGGAAGAATTGGTACCAGAAAAAAATTGTTCAAGGTGAGTCTGCAGTGATATGGTTAATGTTTAGCCTGATGTCTAGATACCCATACTTCTGTAGCCAGAGAGAATTGTGCACTTTTCAAAGATTGCCTGTGGCATACTCTCAGGACACCACACTGTACTGCCTTGCCTCTTAATTGGCGTTTTATTTTTAAATCTCCATTTGTAAGTTTTACATTATCTAGAAGATAGTTCTACCAAAAATTAAACACATGAGAGGAGAATCAAGCCACATACACAAAAAAATTCAATGACGAAAAAAGCTGAATGTAAATTGAGTAACTGAAAGCATTGCAATGAAAATATTACGGATACCAGTCTCAGTATTCAGAGAAATGTTTATCATTTATAAACTTATTTATAAGACAAGTGAAAATAAACATTAAAACAGGATATTAAAAGAAATTTAAGGTGGTCAGTTAATTTAAAAATATCATAAATTATAATACAACAAAATCAATGAAACTAATGAGAATTCTTTGAAAAATCTTTGGTTCAGAAAAAATGGTCAAAGTACAAATTCACAGATAAGAAATAAGGAATTATTATCCATAACAGTGAAAAGAATCATAGAAGACTGTAGTATTGTTATCTATTACTGTATTACAGATTATTCCAACATGTAGTGGTGCTGGAGGAATTGCTTTCAGCATAGATATTTTGTATTGCTGTTTTGTTCATGCCTGCTATTACAGGGCATCTTGGGCCCTTACCACATGGACTACACAAAGACATAAATACCAAGAGTTGAAGATGATCAGGTACTGTCTTAGAGAATGGCTGTTGCAGCTTAGTTTGTCTCTGAAGCAAGTTGAAAATGTAAAGTTTTATAGAATGTAAATAGACTGGTTACCAAAGAAGAAATAGGAAAGTCATCTGAGAGGTTCCTCTTAGGTAAATCATAGATATAAACAGCTTAATAGAGGAATTTTACCTAGTCTTTTGAAGACATAATTACAAATTTAGCTGTTCCAGACCACAGAGAAAGATGGTATTTTTTATGAACAGTGTAACACTGAACTCATAATACATCACCAAAAGAAAATCTAATAAAAATTACACAAATCTAATAAAAATTAAAAAAAAAAAAAAAAAAAAAAACTATTGAAGGCAGCAGAGCAAGCGTGGACTCTGGGCTAGCAGTAGTTTAGTAACATAGCTCTAATTTACTAGCTGTTAAAATACGGTCATTCCAAGACCCCAGTTTTCTCATCTATAAATTGATTAATAGTACTAAACTCAAAAGATGATGTTACTTAGTAGGTTTTTGTTTTGTTTTTTAGTATTTACAGGGGATTGTTTACAGGATCCTGTCTTTCAGTCTCTCCAGGATACCAAAACCTCCAACTACTCAAGTCCTTTAACATAAAATGGAATAGTACTTGCACGTAGTGCCCACTTTATAATACCTACTATAGTATATGTGCTATATATTGCAATGCTGGTGAAAGAACCCAGTGCCTCAAACATGCTGTAGCCAAAAGGTCTGTCCCTGAGCTGCAGTCCCAGCCTATGCTATATAAATTATACTGATCAGGGAATAGTGACAAGGAAAAAGTTCATGTGTATTCAGGGCTGATGCAGGTGTTTTTTATATTTTGTTTTTCTTTGCTTCCTGAATACTTTTTTTTTTCCTGTGGTTAGTTAAGTCCACAGATGCAAAATCAATCACTATGGAGAACTGACTATATTTGTAAAGGCATAAGAATAATGTTTGATATATAAACACAGAATTCTCTCATCTACAAATACTAATCCATAAATCCTAAGTGGAAATACAAGCAACAACTCAGCATCCATTAAACATAAAGTTGATGTAGAATTTGTGAGGATTATTTAATCCATATTACAAAATCTGTTAACATAGTTCAGCATTTGAGTTGATTTGTTGAGACAACTATTACTATGTTACTCTCATATATTTAATGGCATTTGATGTAATTGTATGAACATTCTTGTTTTATTTATCTTTCCCATTAAACATTGAGAAAATATCCTTTTACTAGACATTTTGGGGCTGGGGAAATAGCTCAGTAGAATAAACACTTGCCTGGCAAGCATAAGGGCCTGAGTTCAATCCCCAGTCCTGAAAAAAACAAAAAACAAAACAAACAAACAAAAAAAAAAAACCTAGAACTTTTAATAATTCCTTAGCATAATAAAAATAGATCTCAATCCAAAAGTCATTGTCTTGAAGTGGCCAGTAGCTCAGTGGACTAAAGCACCTGCTTAGGCAGAACGCCAGTGCCCAGGGTTCAGTCCCTGGTGTGCCATGCTGGCCCTGCCCCTGGAGGGCACTGAGACAGAGATTGAGAATGGGCATGGTGGCACATGCCTGTAATCCCAGCTCTTGGGAGGTTAAACATAGGAGGATCACTATGAGTCCAATCTACGTAGTGAGACCCTGTAGACCCTTGCTAAAATTAAAAAGAAAAAACAAAGCCGCTGTCTTGCCAGGAATACAGCTCAAGTGCATGGTCATGAGTTTGATTCCAAGTACCAAAAAAATCCCATATATATGCAAAAGCCACTGTGTTGTTTATAGAGAAAACACTGGAAATACTCTGATTATAATCAGGAAAAGGTAAAATATTATCACAGCTGTTAAGTATTTTATATTGGTCTTGAGATTTTCCTAATGTAGTTAGATAAGAAAAAAGCAAAGGTAAAAAGTGTAAAATTATCACTATTTTTGTTATAGTTGTATATGTGAATTCAAAACAAATCCACTGAAAAGCTATTAAAGACAAGAAAATTTGTTAGAGTATCTAGGGTATCTGACAACATATGTTTAACCAGTTATATGATATTAATTAATATTTGACAACATATGTTTAACCAGTTATATGATATGGTGGAAGTTGGCTTGTATGTAAATACTGAGGAACATACTTTGTCAAGAGATGTAGAGGATTTGTACAAAGAGAGCTATAAAACCCCAAATACAGCAAACAGGGTTGGTAGTGCACATCTGTAATTCCATCACTTAAGAAACTGAAAGTGGGAAGGTCACTAGGAATTTGATGCCAGCCTAGGTGATATAGTGAAACTCTGTCACAAAAACAAAAGAAGACTTAAAAAAACACACTTGAAAGACTATAGGGGTGTTCTTTCTAAGTTAATCTCAATGTGTCATTTGAATCTCATCAAGTTTCACACTGAAGACTAACTTAGACTATCATCAATCATGCCAGTATAATCCCTGTTATGACAGAAAAGATACAGTAATTGTAAAAGTTTTTGATTACATTGATACCTCAGTTTATGAACTTAATTCTTTCCATAATTGTAGTCACAAACTTAAATTGGATGACAGCTGAATCAAATGCAGTGGTTAGGGTCAATGCTGACCTTATGGGCAAATTTGATTTGATTTTAAGCACAGAAGAAAGGAAATGGCATACTTTCAAGTTACATTTCTATAATTTTCCTGGATAAATCAGAAACCTCTAAGTAAATAGAAAAAAATCAGATACCCCACAGAAAACAAGCAAAGGATACCATAAACTACTCAAAGTGTTCTCAACAGATTCTTTTCAAAGAAATACACAGGATCAGACCAGTTTTCATAATGCCAAGAAAATGTTTTCCCTTTCGCTGTAAAATATTTATACTGATTATATTATGCTCAAAATTATGCCAAAAATCACTGAAAGAATATATGGTGAACATTGACTGGAAGAATCCCAGTTTGAATATTCATGCTTATTTTAGGAAAGTAAAGGATATTTTTCTACTGGGAAAACTATTGTCTCATTTACTGTTATCTTGTTGCTAGGACAAATACCCGATAGCCAAAATGAAGAAAGGAAGGCTTTATTTAGCTCACAATCACTGGAGGCTTCAGTCTATACTAGGCTGGCTCCAAGGCAGAGTGGCACAGGGCAGAGAAGGGTGGCAAAGAGCAAGAGGAGCCAAGGGAGAAGTAGCAGCAACAATGGCAACAGAGACAAAGTCTGTCTCTCTTACATTACATTCAGGCTATTCCCCCCACCCCACCCCACCCCCGGGCTAGGGGAAGTACTCACACCCATAATCCTAGCAGTCCTAAACCCCATAATCCCAGTGGATCATGAGTTAATCTCAAATTCTAGAAGTCTTTGCATCATGATTGCATAAGGCTTTGGAGAGACAACTAGATCTAACTCTTAACAGCTATTAGTAAATTTAGTTTAATATTTTTAGTTTATTATGTTTTTCAAACTAATGGTACATAATTTTATGTCCTATTTTTGACACACTATTAAAATTTCCTTATGACTCTAAAAGCTCTGGTCAATCTAGACTTTTCTGAAATTTGTGCATTAAGAGAAGTTTCAGCGTTACCTTTTCTTAAATGCCTTTGCAAAGAGATCTGTAGAGTGTGTATGATTTTCTAAGTTTTATGGTAATGTTCTCAGGTGGCCATGTGAGGTGTGAACCTTGAACAAAAACAGCTCTTTTAGAGGATACTGTAAAGTGGATTCTTAGAAGGAACTCAGATTTGTCAAGTTGCATGAGGCTTTTAAATATAGTTGTGTTTATTGATTTGACCTCAGTATGAATAGTCATGATGTCCTGAAATTTATATTAGGGAGTAGGTACTAACTCCCTGCCTATTATTGGCCTGTGTGTCATCCTTTAAATTTGCAGAATAATCTTTTGTGTTGAGTGTGTTTTTTAAACAAACCTTGGATTGTACTTAAGTTGATCTGTGAGCATTCTGCAAGACAAACCAACATTTCTAAGCCATTTTAACTCAGGAAACAAGCAGTATCTTGCAATACAAGTAATATGTCACATTGAACATCATATGTTCACCGCCCCGCCCCCCCACACTTTGATATACATGTGCTTTGTAGTACAAGTGAAGCATATTCTGGAAATGAAGGTTTTACTGTAGTTCTTTATTTTTGCTCTTAAAAGTGGGGTAGCAATCATGTAGTCCTGATTTATTTATTTTCTTTCTTTATATTTTCAGGGAAGGGGCAACACTGTGTTCAGGGTCTCACTACTAGATCAGACTCATAGTCTTCCACCTGTTCATAGCCTCCCAAGAGCAGGGATTACAGGTGTACGACAGACACCACATCCAGTCTTAATTGCTGTCTCTGCCCACCCCGGGGTTTGAGCCCCAGCCCCTGCACCTGCTTGCAGTCACTTTAATCCACCAAGCTACTTGGCTGGCATATTCTCCTGTGGGTTTTCATCCCCTTAGATGTTTTAGCTTTGATGAGTTAACTCCAATGCCCTTAGTGCCTTCATATCATGCCTAGGACTACTGGGGTGGGGGTGGAATAGTTATCTTGAGATAGAGTATTTTCCTTCTATTCATAATCAACTAAAAAATTGGCCAGTTCATTGTTACATTTTTAAAAATCAGTTCGTTACATGAATTTAATTGCAAGCTTCGAAAATTCTTAAAATACTGTGAAATATAACATATACAGAAAACGATACATGCCATAGTGAGTTATCATTGACAACAACCCACACACCATCTAGGTCAGGAAAAAGGACATTACCAACACCCCCAGAAGCCTCTTTTTCCGTTTCAAATCACAACCTTCCCCCACATATAAGAACATGATTCTTATGTTAATAACTTTCTTTGTTATTACCTGCCATCTGTGTGTATCGCTATAGCTTGTGTTTAGGTTATTTTGTATCTTTATATAAATGGAATCATAAACTGTATGT
Organism: Myocastor coypus; assembly: GCA_004027025.1. Lineage (NCBI taxonomy): Eukaryota > Metazoa > Chordata > Mammalia > Rodentia > Myocastoridae > Myocastor > Myocastor coypus. The sequence goes on from PVJA010008987.1 coordinate 58,001, forward strand.
TATTTTGCATCTTCAGCAAGCCCTTTGGGTGTCATACACACACACACACACACACACACACACACACACACACGCACACGCACATATACACAGTTTATTCATTCTGATGTTGATGGATATGGGGTTGCATTTTGGGAAGTGGGAACTTGATGGACACATGCAGCAATGTAGGATTGTGGAGTCACAGGTTATATAATTCAACTTTAGTATATAATGCCAAGCATTTTTCATTGTTACAGTATGTTAGCAATGCACAAAAATAGGTCCCAGTTGTTCCATCTCCCCACTAGCACTTGACTGTCATATTTTGTGCTTTTAGCTGTGACAGTGGTTTGCCCTGTTTTAAATTTGCAGTTTCTGGTTAGTGACTTTAATGTGCATAATGTATAAGTACATTATTTATTTGGATATTTTCTTGTGAAGGACCTGTTGATTATTTTTCTAATTTTGTTTTTTTCTAAATGAAGTATAATTTGTTGACTTTTTCTAAATGAAGTATAATTTGTTGACTTTTGATCATAAGCCTTTGCTAATATCTTCCATTTTATCTTCCATTTTATGACTTGCTTTCTATTCTCAAAGTGTCTTTTGATGATCAAGATAGTCTTGATTTCAGTGCAGTCTAATTTTATAAATCATAACTATTTCTTCTTGGGGTCATGTAAATTTCTTTTCCTGAGTCTGTGAAGATGTCATTACTGTCTTCTAAAAGCTTTATTATATTGTCTTTCATATTTCGCTATGTAGTCTAGGGATAATTTCTGTGTGTGGTATAATATGAAAGTCAAGTTTTATGTTTTTACATGGATATCAACGTTTCCAGCATCTTTTATTTTAAAAATACCCTTTCCATGATACTCTGAAGTTCCACTTGTGTTATAAACCAAGAGTCTTTATATTTGGTATGTTTTTAGGCACTCGGTTTTTACCATCTTTTACTATCATTATTTTGATAATAGCTTTCTTTAAAAAAAAAAAATGATAGAACCATCTATCCTGCTTTCTTCAGTAGTGTTTTATAATCTTGTGTTGTCATATAAATTATAATTAAATTGTCATATAAGTTAGAACATTAAAATTGTCATGAATTAGAGCATCAACATCACAAAAATTCTCTTCGAATTTTTATCACAGCTGCATAAATATAGTCTGATTTTTGGAGAATTAGTACTTCTGCAGTATTTTTTCCCACCTATGAACATTATCTGTCTGGCCATTCACATAAATCATTAATCATTTCTGAAAGTATTTTATACTTGTGTATATTACCATCTTATACATCTGTAATTTTATTAGTATTTTAGAAGATAATTAACATGCTATTTAAAATTTTTGTCTTATTATATAAAAGCACAACTTGATTTTATTTTTCAATTTGTATTCAGTGATCGTGCTGAACTTACTGATTGTAATAACTTTTCTGTGGATTCCTGTAGGTTTTCTAGTTTATAGTCGTACTGTTGATGAATAATGATCAGTTTGCAGTTTTATGATCCTTAAGCTTTTTCCTTTTATACCTAATCCAGGATGTCCAATTTACTGTTAAATAAAAGAGGTAATGTGTTGTTAGTGGTGATTTTTGGCATAAATGAACCTCCTACACACACCTTAATGGGGAATACTTTGAACTTTTTACCACTAAGTACATCTGTTATAGAATTTTTGTAGTTGCTTTAAAATTATGCATGTTCATTTCAATTCCTGTTTTTCTAGGAGTTGTGATATAATGTTGAGCTTTATGAAATAAGCTTTATGAAGTGTCTTGAATACATACAAAGTATTCATGACTTTTTATTGACAGTGATGTATTACACTGAGTGAATATTCATGACTTTTTATTGACAGTGATGTATTACACTGAGTGAATATAGTGTTAAGCCGCAATACTACAATAAATCTAATTTATTCTTGTATGTTTAAATACAGCCCAATTCCATTTATACTATTTAGGATTTTTACACTTGGTATGTAAGTATAATTCTTTGTAATAGTCCTTCCTTTGTGCTTGATATACTTTGATAACTTATTGAAAGACAGATTGGGGAATAGTTTTATCATGAGAAAGAATTTGTGTATTATTTTTTTGTTTGCCAGTGAAATCAAGGCCTAGAGTTTTCTGAAAGTTTGTAGTTACGTATCCAGTTTCTTTAATATATTCAGATTTAAAATTTTTCATTAGCTTCCCCTTCCGATCCCTGGTCCAGTTCCCAGCCCACCAAGCCTGCGCACCGGCTGGGTCAGGATCCTTGGTCCGCCTTCCCCTTTCCCCCTTCCTCTTCCCCCCACCCTTTTTTTTTTTTTTTTTTTGAACCCCTCCTGCCCAAGCTCCACTACCGAACCCATCATACATCTCGTCTGGCAAGCGATTTGATCCACGAGCCTACCAGGACTCCTCAATTCCAAACCTCCACCTCCACCTACAGACCACACCCACAGGGCTTCACAACAGCCAGCAGCCCAAGCTCCAACACAAAGCTGGAAACTTCTATAGGTGAACCAACTTGGAGGCTCCAGACCAAAGGCCCAAAGACACTTACAGCATAATGCCACCAAAGTGCAGAGGTCACTTCCATACAAAATGATAACAACAAGGAGTAGGATGCAATCTCAGGGCCCGAGCCCACCCAAATCAAATACAGAAGACACTACCATGGAAGAAAATGGCAATCATGCAGATGAAACCTCTGAATTGGTAGCATCTGAGGCAGACAGACAAATGCAGAAACTTATAGAGCAACTGAGATCAGAGATAACATCTGAAGTAAAAAAAAAAAGAAATACATGAAGTGGAAAGACAACTGGAGAAACGTATAGAGGACATCAGAGCAGAAATAATATCCAAAGTTAACAAAGACATGTCTAAATAGCATCCCAAGTAGGGGAACAACTATAGAAAAGTAGAGAGGAGAACAGAACAGAAATAATCTCTGAATTAGAGAGAGAGAAGATAACCATAATGATAGACTTCAATACTATTAAAGAGGACATCGATAAAAAATTAGAGGAGAATAGAAAAATGATGGACTCCCCGACGGAGCAATATAGGAAAGAAATAGATCGCATGAAACAGTTTCAAAAAGATATACAAGAAAATAAAATCTAGATCACAAGTTGGCAGAGCCATATGAACAAAAGTGAAGATAGAGTCTCATATCTTGAAGACACAGTTGCAGTCAGTGAAAGAGTAAGAAAGGATCTTTTAAAAACCAGAATGCAGGGGCTGGGGATATAGCTCCATTGTACAAGTGCCTGCCTGGCAAGTGTAAGGTCATGAGTTTGAACCCTGGTCCTGCAAAAACAAAACAAAACAAACAAACAAAAAAATCAATGTAAGCATCATCTGCTGAGCCAAGCATGGCATGGTGCAAGCCTGCAATCCCAGCAGACTCAAACTGAGGCATCAGAAAAAATAAATAATTAATTAAAAATTTTAAAAATGAAAATATAAAAACCAGAATGCAGGAGAAAAATAACATCTGCAAGACGATGCAAAACTGAACAACGTGAGATTAATAGGAATCAATGAGAAAGAAGGAATCAATACAAATGATATAAAAAGAATATGGGCAGAAGTAATAGCAGAAAACTTCCCTAATATGAGAAAACAATCAGACATCCAGGTAACTGAAGCCTACAGAATTCCAAATAACATCAACCCAACTAAAAACACGCCAAGACATATAATAGTCAAGATACCAGAAATTCAGCTGAAGAATAATATACTAAAAGCTGCTAGAGAAAAGCAACAGATCACATTTAAAGGAAAACCCATCAGAATAACAGCGGATTTCTCTTCACAAACCATGAAGTCAAGAAGAGCATGGAGCAGAGTGCTTCAAGTCCTCCATGAAAACAAATTTCAGCCCAAACTACTATACCCAGAAAAACTCTCCTTCAAGTATGAGGAAGAAGTGAAATATTTCCATGACAAGGAAAACTAAAGAATTTCATGACATCAAAGCCAACGCTACACAATATTCTAACAAATATTTTAGAAAGGGACCAAAATGACCCGAATTCAACAAATGAGAACAGAAAGATCCCACCAAATAGAGTAACCAACTAAACATAGGAGGAAAAAGTGGTAAACAGTAGCAAATAAGAGTCATGTCAACCATAAGTCAATACATTTCAATTGTAACCATCAATGTAAATGGACTCAATTCTCCAATTAAAAGAAATAGACTTGCAGAGTGGATAAGTAAACAGAGTCCAACAGTATGCTGTATGCAAGAAACACACTTAACTCATAAAGAAACTCATAGGCTTAAAGATAAAGGTTGGAAAACAATACTACATGCTCCAGCACCTCAAAA
>PVJA010008988.1:0-35395 GCA_004027025.1 Myocastor coypus
GTCCTGCTATTTATTACTAGGCATGTATGTGTCCTAAATATAAACTAGATTTCATAGCATTTCAGACATTCACATTTTACTTCCTATCAAGTCCACCAGGGGGCGTACTAACATTGCGCCTAGAATTCATTCTTTGATTTTGGGCGACGCAAACTCAAGTCCAACAGGTCTCTCAAGGGCACCGGTGGACGCAGTAGCCAGCGAGTCCAGGGCATCGGTATAGACAGGAACACCACCTTGCCTGCAAAAGTAAAGCGTCCCATCAAAGAGACCTCATAATCTTTCCATGTCCTCAACTTTATCATTTTAACAAATGATTCGTACAAAAGACAAGACATAAGGGGCCTGTGGACTGGCAGTTGTTTAAGCATCTGCTCAGGCATTCAAGCGCAGGGGACCTGGGTTTGATCCCCAGCTCTGCAAGCCTCGCTTCTACCTCCTATCCCCATGCCTGAAGGCATCGTTAGACAAAAAAAAAAAAAAAAGGCTTCCACCGCCGGTGGTGGCACACGCCTGTAATCCCAGCACTTGGGAGGCTGAGGCAGCAGCATCAGTACGAGTTCGAGACCAGCCTGGGCTATAAAAGTGAGCTAAGGCCAGCCCGAACTGCATAGTGAGACCCTGTCTCAAAAAGAAAAAAAATAGAAGACATAAGATGGTGAGGGGGAAAAAAAAGACGATGAGAGTGTAAACTAGGCGTGACACAGCCACTACGCAGCCTGTGTGGCCGCTCCTCAAGCTCCTGACGCTGGAAACTGCACCCGACCCAGCCACTCCCCCTGTGGGTGGCTTCCTAAAAAGGAAGACACCGGGCTGCAGGGCGCATGCATACCCGTGCTGATAGCCCGCACCTCGCGACAGCCACCTCTCAGAGTGGGCTGTGTGTCCTTCAGCAGACAAGGGACAAAGAAAAGCAAGATAAAGATAAATAAGAGGAAGTAAGGGGCCGGTGGTTCTCCAATGGGAAGAACAGAGGCAAGCGACGCGGTGGGGAAGGCGCGAGGGACCGGGGTGAAACACCGCGGCGCTGCGTGGGAGGGCGGCGTCCACGCCCGCCAGGCAGGTCCATACTGCGAACGTGCGGACACGGAGGGAAAGGAGGCGAGACATGGAGGCAAGGTGCGTCGTGTGCGTGCGCCAGCATCCCGCAGGAGGGAGACGTTATACCACGTGTAGGCACTAGTAAGCTAAAATTTTAAAAATAAGTGGAAAAAATCAAGGCATAAGCAATTGACAAACAAAGGTGACAATTTCTTTTTCTTTTTGTATTTTAGGGAAGGGTCTACAAGATGTTCAGGGTCTCACAACTGGGTTGGACTCGTAGTGATCCGCCTGTTTACAGCCTCCCAAGAGCTGGGATGACAGGCCCGAGCTCCCCAGCACGCCCAGTCTCAGTCGCCCTCACAGCCAGGGCCAGCACGGAAGGCCCGGGGATCAAACCCCAGGCCCTTGAATCCTTCTTTTCCTTTTTTTTGCACCAAAACTCGGGACCTTGCACTTGCCAGGCTGGCACTTATGCCACTGAGCTATCTCTCCAGCCCCAACATTACTGATTACCTGAGTTAGTCACAAATCGCAATTCTGGAATAAAAGCAAACCCTTACCTCTTTTCAATTATCTCACTGGGAACAGCAAATGGATATAGGAGAAATAACACTGTCACTCCTACAGTCATAGGCAACTGAACTAGATAGAAACATTATAGGCTGTCAGACAGAGCCAGGCCCTCAAGGATGACATGGAAGGCAAGGTGACTTTGTGACTAGAGACAGACACTCCTCTGCCTTGGGCCAGATCTCAAGGCAAGAGCAGAAGCAACTACGTAGTTCCTTAAGGGTGGACATCAAGGGTTGGTATGTTAAATAAGTATCAATCACCTGGAAAGAGTCACAAGCTCATGCCCAACAGGAAGAGACCTTGATCTGTATTCTTGTCCACTTGCTACGTGACTTGCTTTCCTATTGGATCCCAATTTTAATCAGTTTTACCTAAGCTATGGTCCTTGTTATCTCATTGATGACCACAGTTTTGTCCCACCTCATACCCACCTAAGCTGGTTCTTGTGTCTTCTCCACAACCTTAGACCCACGTTACCACATGGTTTTCCTCTATAAAAGTCCCTGGAAGAGACAGCTTCCGGGGCACACCCACTCGGGACCCCCCTCCTGTCCCTCTCTCGGACAGGAGCTTTCTTTCCCCTAATAAATATGTTCTGCTCCTTACCTCCGTTTGTTCCTAAAATTCATTTTTGGTTTTAGAGAACACGAACTTGTCCCAGGTACTTTTCAGGTTGGGGGTCGGTTCTCCCTATATCATTTGGAGGTTCCCCACTGGAGGTCATCCCCCCCAAATCAGTTTTCTCTTCCTGCCCCGCTGACTGTCAGATACCCTGAGTTTGTGTTACCCAAAATCAAAGAATGGATTCTAAGAGCAAAGGAGGCTAAGGGAAGGAAACATTTATTGAGAGATAGAGGAGAGATAGACAGTGACAGAGACAGACAGCTCCTGAGAGACAGGAGGGGACCCCAGTGTGTGGCCAACAAGCCCACTTCCGAGGGCCATTTATAGAGCAAAATCACCAGGTGGGTACCAAACCATGAAGTGGGTATAGTGTGGGTCAAGACCGTGACCACCCAATCAGACCCCAAGTACAGCTGCTCAGGTAACGCTGACCTGTGGGGAGCAGGGCCCAGGGCAAGTGTGCATGGAGAATATAAGGACCTTTTCAGGAAGGGACAGAGCCGGAGGTCCTGGCCACCCACCCAGGCGACTGAGGTCTGCGTAGACTTTATGGACCAGGTAATGACACTTACCACATAATCTTCAGTTTATGGCTCAGCCCCGGGGCAGGCTCGGAGGCCTGGTCTGCCCACCTCTGCTCTGAAGCCTGGGCTTCAAAGCTGCGCCTCGGGCTGTGTCCTCATCTGCTGGGCCCACACCCCTGCCTGCCTGCTTGCCTGCAAAGTTTCTGCCTACCCTGGCTGGGTGTAATACGCTAACACAAGGTTCTGTTGGTGACAGCAGCACACACTTGAAATCCCAGCCACTCAGGAGGCTGAGGCACGAGGATCACTCCGGCCCAGAAGTTTAAGACCAGCCTGCCCGGCACAGTGTGACCCTGTCTCAAAATTGCAGGGGGTCACCGGGCATGGTGGCACATTAGCTATCCCAGCACTTAGGAGGCTGAGGCAGGAGGATCCCTGTGAGTCTGAGGCCAGCATGGGCTACATAGTGAGACCCTGTCTTAAAAACAAAAAATAAAAAATGAAACTGGGGTTTCCTCCTCCTGCCTCCACACAGCCACTCCACAGATGCTCGCCTACTCAGGAAGCCTAGCGGCCAAGACATTTTAGCAGCCGTAAGTGACCCGGGCCTGAAAGGCCCCCAGCTGGCCCACGCCTCAGGCACACTTAACACTAGGACTATGCTCGAGAAGTGTGTCATTTGAGGACTGCTTGTCATCCAAAGCACTTGAGTATCCAAGCAAATTCCCCATAAGCTACAGTGGACATTCACCTGACCAAGTCCACAACTCAGAAATAAAACACAATAATAAACACAAACCACAAGTCAATTCACTGCCTCAGGCTCTGCAAACCTTCCAGACTGGAGAGCGGCCATCACGGAGCAGGCATCGGAGCTGCGGGCTTCAGCGTCCCTAATGCCTCGCACTGGGGAATCTTTCTACCCAGTACCTTCCGCAGCAGCTGCCTGAGACACTTGCTTACTGACCCCTGTGGAGGGTTTTGCAGAAATGCACCCTTGAAAGGCAGTTGATCGGATTCATCTCGCACTGCCGCAGCCTTGCTGGGGTGTGTGTGGGAGGGCTCTATAAAACTTTGCGATGTCCCGCATTTTGCACATCCCCCCACCTCAGGTGAGGAGGGGGCGTCCTCTTGGGACGCCCTTGGGAAAGAATCGCAGTGCCACAGCGAGTTGCAGGAAGAGCCTTGGCTCAGTACCAATCCTATCATGTTTGGTGTCACCCACTGCCGAGATTGCTAGACCTTTGGTTTCTCTCTCTCTCTCTTTTTTTTTTTTTTTTTTTTTTTTTTGCGGGACCAGGGTTCAAACTCACAACCTTGCACTTGCCAGGCAGGAACTTGTATTGTACGGCAGAGCTATCTCCCCAGCCCCGCTTGCTCATTTTGTGAGACAGCTTCTCATGATGCAGCTCAGGATGGCCTTGAGCTCCCTCTGTGACCCACACTGGTCTCCAGCCCACAGCGACTCTCCCGCCTCAGCCTCCTGAGAACTGGGACTGCAGGCAGACACCAGCACGTCAGGCCACCCTCTTGAGGTGGGAGCGGCTTCTGCTCTCCATGCTCCCGGAATCCCAGGCAAAGCCTCCCCCTCCTCGCCAGCCCAGCAGGGACCCCACCCTCAGCACTCAGCAGGCTAGGCCTAGGAGGGGCGTGGGGCCTTGGGGCCACGGGAGGAGCCTGCTGCCTCCCTGGCCCTCTTGGAGGGGGTCTGTGACTGTGAGCCAGCAGGCTGCTCAGCCCTGTGGAGGGTCACTGTCCCACAGGTGAAGGGACAGGGGCTCCCGCAACAGTGTGGGCTGCTCCCAGCAGACTCTAAAGCAGGAAGGGGTCATGGAACAGAAACCTGCTGAAGGCTCTGACTCCCCTGCCAGGACACCTCCCTATCCCGGGCACGCTCCTGCCCCAGCCATCCCAGACACACACACTGGCTGTCACACACACACACAACCATCACACACACCGGCCATCACACACACACGGAACAGCTGTCACAGATACACATACACACACTGGCCATCACACACACACACACACACAACAGTTGTCACAGACACACACACCGGCCATGACACATCCATAACAGCTGTCACAGACACACCAGCCTTCACACACGTAAACACACACATATCATCTGTCTTACACACACACCTTCACCATCACAGACACACACACTGCCACCGCATACACATATTAGCCATCACACGCACCTGCACCAGCCCTCATCGCCCCACACAACAGCCTCACACGTGTTCAGCACCAACTTCACACCCCATGCACTAACCATCACTTACACCCTCATGAACCAACTCGCACACAGCCCACACTGTCACACACACTGCACACCAACCATCACTCACACTTCCCACTAACTGTCCAACAACCCACACAAGTATCACACATAGCAACCACTACAAAGGCCTCACACACACTTTCACACATGCTATGCACATCAACAACCACACTTCACACACCACCCACATACCCCACACCAACTGTCACACACACCCATATACCATCACACATACCCTACACGCCAATCGTTACATTGCATCAGTTTACACAAACACACCACCAACTGTGTCACACACCACCAACTGCCACATCACCAACCGTGGCACACACACCAACTGCCACACACATGCCACCGCCCCCACATCACACACGCACCACTACACAGACCATTACACGCCCCACGCACCAGCTGTCACAATGCACCATCACACACACACACTCCACAACTACCCCAACACCAGCGACCCCCCACACCTTCGGTCCTATGCGCGTGTGCATGTGCGTGCACACGCGTGTGCGCGTACCTGCCTGGAGCTGCACCTCCCTGGCTCCTTGCACCCACAGGCTGTGTTCGCTCTGCCATCCACGCTGCTGCTGGAGATCCTCGAGGTCCTCGGTCCCTGGTGAGCGGCCCACACGTGGCCACATGGCCCCACGAGGTGCCTTCTCCTCCTCAACAATCTCAGTGCTGTGCTTCATAGGGACGTGGGCCAGGGGTGTCCCGAAGGCCTGGGCTGGACTCGCTCTTCACGGGCGGCGGCGGCGGCGGGCATGATTCCACGGCCACAGCTGTGGGCAGAGGGCACCCCACAGAGGGGGGCACCTGGAGGGGACACAGGACCAGTGCCCTCCTCATGCGCAGCCCCACAGGTTGTGCACTTGTGTACCTGTGTGCGTGTGTGTCCGAAGGGAGCTACTGTGGGCTGCAGCTAGGTCCCCCACTGAAACACATCCCCAGCTCCTTTAAATCCCAAGACAGGGCCTCGCTAAGCCACAGAGATGCCCAGGCTGCCCTCAAACTTGTGACCCTCCTGCCTCAGCCTCCTCCAGGCTGGAATTTTTACACGTAGCCAGGGAAGGCCCGTGGTTGGAATTTTAAGGATCAGAAAAGGATTTGTCTGCACTTTGATGGCCAGAAAAACCACACAGAAATGCCAGCTGGAGTCTGGAATGTCCATCTCGTGGGCATTTTCGGCATTTTTGCCCAGATTTCTTTTGTTTTTGTTTGGCCACGGATTTGTGAACTCAGTTATGCCATCTGGTGGCCAGAACACGTCAGGGCCCTGCAGTTACCCGACCCAGCACTGGGCTGAGCCCGGCTAGGTGACGCCCACCTGTGCTCTCCGGGGCTCTGCCCACTCCCTCAGCTGCACCCCGCAGCGTCCTGGAGGAGCAGAGGGCTGGGGTCTGGGTGCGAATAGTAACCAGAGCTCCTGAAAGGGTCCGGCGGTTGCTGCCCCTGCTGTCTTGGGGACCCTCGCACCCGACTGTGCATCTCAGCGAGCCCGCCTGCGAGTGAGCGCCACACCGCGCCTGCCTGCCTGCGCACGTGGCACACGTCGAGGACGAGCAAGGCCACCCCGGCGGGCAGCGGTTCCCACGGCAGGCAGCAGGCCTTCCTCTCCTCCGTTATCCCCCCTCCTTCACCCTTTGGCTCCAACCCAAAGCTAGGGGCACTTTGGGATTCCCGTGGGACTGGTCACTGTCACTGTCATTGTTGCTGTAACTGTCCCCATTTTGCCTCTACTCTGTGGCTTTCCACAGTGACTGCCTCTGACCTCACAGCCTCTCCGGTGCGAGGGCCACGACAGCTCTGAGTTCCTGCTCGGGGTGGCCTGCCTGCCCTCCACTGCGCCTGTCGGGGCCTGTGTGCACCCCACTCTCGGCCTAGTGGCCCGGGGCTCCACGCGTGGGCGCTCCCAGCCCCGGTTATAAATAGCTGGTGTGGGCGCCCAGGCAAAGAACAGTCACCGCTCACACCCAGGACAGGTGCAAGCCCTGACTCAGTGGCCCCCGGGCGAGAGCCTTCGGAATTTCCTCCTCATATTGCAGGTGAGCGGAGGCGGCGGCGCTGTGCTACGCTGCTGGGCAGGTGGCCCCAGCCGCGCCCGTTTCCGGCCTTTGCGTGGGCAGCAGAGGCCTGCACGGAAGGTGCTTCTCCAGGAAGCACTTTTATTTAAACAGTTTAAATATGGCTGTGCTTCCTCCCTGAACGGGAATTTCCAGTTGAATTAAATTATTACCACTAATTATCTATCAAGTAGAACTGCCAAGGGCAGAATGGAGCCTCGGAGAGCCCCTGCCTGGGGTAAGCTAAAGGAAACGCGGGCTCGCGTCACCTTGCTGATGGCGGCGAAAGTCACAGTGGTTCACCGAGGTGTCGCTGTCAGACTGGTCTCGCGAAGGTTTGCGAGACAAACCCAAAGGATAGATCCGATCTCAGGGTGATCACGGGAGAGAAATGAGCGAAAATAAAGATGACGCGTGGCAAGGAACAGAGCACCGGAAGGGCGTGGTGGCGCCCACCTGGGACGCCAAGGCTGGGAAGGCTGAGGCAGGAGGGTCACGGCAAGTCTGAGGACAGCCAGGGCTACGCAGCAAGATTCTGCCTCAAAAACAGAGCGCTAGACCACCCTGAAGAGGTCTCTGCGGCTCCCACGGCTACCTGGGCAGACACAGAGCTGCCAGGGCACGGCTTCTCAGCCTCTATCCAGAAGAGCGCCCCTTGCGGCTTGTAGGGTACCTTCCTGTGGCCCAAGAAGCAGGGCACGGTGGGAGCCAACTCCACGCTCCGCTATTGCTGGGTTTCGGGCTGGGCAGAGGCCTTCCCAGCTGGGTCACTGTCACAGAGCCCCTGCAGGGAGGGCATCAGGGCTAGGGAGGGGAGGAGGGCTGGGTGGTCTGCTTTCCTTACCCTCTGTGAGGTGCCGGCACAAGTCCACACGTGCATGTACACACACACACACTTGCACGCACAAAGGCACACACATAGGTACACACAGGTACACGGAGACACATCAACAGGCACACACATGGGCAGATGCACATAGGCACATACACATAGGTACACACACACGCATACACACACACACACACACACACACGCACACACACACACGTAGTTGGGCCTGATGGGCAGAACTGCAGCCCCTGCTGTTTCAGAGGTGACGATGACATCTACAAGTTGGCACAGGGGCTGTCACTGCTCCCAGCTCCCAGAATGCTATGCAGTTACCTCCAGGAACCAGTAGACAGTAACCAGGGAGCTAAGGAACAGAGCCCAGGACACCCAGGAAGCTCTCCCACTGCAGAGGCTACCGGGGGCCCAGGGCTCCAGGGCAGCACCAGGTCAGAGCCCACACAGGCAACCCATGCCCTCTGTCCCATTCCTCCCACCGAGCCCAACTCTGTTCTGGTCAGCAACAATCCAGGCTTTAAAAACAAGTTTTAGGGGCCCCGCAGAATGGCTCAGTGGTCTAAAGCGCCTGCTTAGGAAAGCTTAGGCGGCTGCAGGGACCGCGGTTTGATCCCCGGCCCCACATGCTGCACCAGCCCTGCCCTCAGGGCAGGCTGAGCCGGCCATAAAAATAAATAAACAAACAAACAAAAGTTCTGAAACAAGAAAAAAAAAAAAAAAAACAAGTTTTACCCGTCCAGCTCATGTGCAGGTAGAACTCTCATGACACAACCGGTTAGCCAGGGTCATCGGGTACTCGGGATGACACCACTGGCCTAGCTGCTGCCTGTCACCCACCACTGCCTGCCTGAGGTGACCACCACACTCCTGGGGGTACCATGCATTCACGCCCAGACAGGGCCAGACACCCAACAGGAGGGACACAGGAAACCCCTGCCCTCGACAAGCAGAGTGGAGCATAAAGAAGCCAGCCCAGGGTGTGTCCTCGCTTGCCATACAGGACAGCAGCCCACGGTCGGAAACCGGCACCACGAGGGCCCCCAGTTCCCAGCAGCTGCCCAAGTCGGCTGGCGGGCCAGGGAGATGTGCAGGTGTGGCGTCTGGGAACAGGTGGGCCCCAAGGGCGTGCAGACACAGATGCCCTGGACGGCAGCCAGGCACAGGGAGCCCTGGGCAAGGCATCCTCCCTGAGACCAGGGCGAGTCCCAGTGAGCAGGGCCCAGCCGGCCGGCGACAGCCCTCGGTGAGCTCTGGGGCTCAGGCTGTCCCCAGCTGTTGCCTGTCGTCCGCATCTGTTGGGTATGGGGCATATGGCTGATTAGCGCTGGGGCAGACAGAGCAGAAGGGCCTGACAAGCAGGGTGCTCTGCGTGGGTGCTTTGCAAGTGAGCTATTCCCTCCGGGGAGCCCAGGACTCCCCTCACCCCATCCCCAAGTCACAACGTCGAGGGGCAGAGCCTAGAACGCATGGTCAGTGAGGCAGGGTCCACAAGGACCCCAACGCCAGGGTACTCTTAAGCCATAGGACCCAAGCTTTAGGTCTATTTTATTCTAATTAATTAATTAATTGTCTTTTTGACACAGGGTCTCGCTATGCAGTTCAGGCTGGCCTTGAGCTCACTTTTGTAGCCCAGGCTGGTCTCAAACTTGCACCAGTCCTCCTGCCTCAGCCTCCCAAGTGCTGAGATTACAGGCGTGCGCCACCATGCCTGGCCAGGCCTATTTTATTTTATTTTAGAAATTTTAAATTTTATTTTATTTTATAATTATTTTATTTTTTTGTTTCAGAACTTTTGTTTGTTTGTTTATTTATTTTTATGGCCGGCTCAGCCTGCCCTGAGGGCAGGGCTGGTGCAGCATGTGGTGCCAGGGATCGAACCGTGGTTCCTGCAGCCGCCCAAGCTTTCCTAAGCAGGTGTTTTAGACCACTGAGCCATCCTGCCAGGCCCCATGGCCAGGCCTATTTTAAATATCCATTTGTTACAGGTCTCACTACACAGTTCAGACTCCTAGTGATCCTCCCAGGGCTCGGATTACAGGCATGCCCCACTACGCCCATTTTCAGGGTCAGCACAGTGTGCTCGGGGTTCAGGGCCAGGATGGCATGCAGTATCGGGGATTGAACCCGGGTCCTTGTGCTTGTGAGGCAGGTGCTTACACCTCTGGGCTACCTCCCCAGCCCTTTAGAAATATATTAAACACAGAATTAAACCTATTTGTCGTTGTGGTTGTCTTGCTTTTGTATTCCACACTGGGGCTCACACCCAGAGCCTTCGCACTGAACCACACCCTGGCCCTTTTCATTATTTGTTTTCAGACAGGGTCTCACTGAATTGCTAAGCGGCCTGGGCTGGGCTGGAACTTGCAACTGTGCTGCCTCAACCTCCCTGAGCACTGGAGTCACAGGCCTGCGCCATCACACATGGCTGGGTTGTTTTTGTTGTTGTTGTTGTTGGGTTTTTTTTGGTTTTTTTTTTTTTTTGTCTTTTTGAGACAGGGTCTCGCTATGCAGCTCAGGCTGGCCTTGAGCTCACTTTTGTAGCCCAGGCTGGTCTCGAACTCACACGGATCCTCCTGCCTCAGCCTCCCGAGTGCTGGGATTACAGGTGTGCGCCACCACGCCCGGCTTTGCTGGCACCATTTTTGACATGACTTTTATCTTTTTTTTTTGTTCTGTTCTCGGGTTAGGAGACAGGCGACATCTCACTATGTAATCCGGGCCAGCCTTGAACTCGGGGCAATCTTCTTGTCCTCAGGCCTCTGAGTGCCAGGGTGACAGGCATACACCGCCATGCCCTGTCAGAGGACCACAGGCCCGACTTTTCTTCAGCCGCAGGAAGTCCAGGTCCCTGATGTGGGAAGCGCTGCCACCGTCCTAGTCAGCATCTCCTCCTCCTCCCCTTGCTCGCGCGTACATGCTGAGGGCGGGCCCAGGGTCAGCTCAGCTCCGGCAGAGGTCTGAACCGGGATAGGGCAGTCCGGAAAGGGAGCTAAATCACACGAGAAGGGGCAGGCTGAATTCCACATCGGCACCTGCTCCTAAGTGGTCCCCAACCGGGGCACTTCTTACCGCACCGCCCAGGAAGACACGGGTTCTCTACACTGTGCTCAGCCGTGGGTGCCTCTGGGATGGGCCTCTGCCTTGATTTCACGGAGTCCAAGGGGCTTTCAGCCGCTTTCCCCGCAGGAAAGTCCCAAGGAAACCCCGCAGGGGGCAGTACCTCCCCGCCAGCCGCTGTCCCAGGGCTGCCGCACGCTAGATGCCACCTGGCTCCCCTCCAGGCCACGGGGCTTTCTGCTTCTGGCCTTCCTCACCCCGCGTCCAGGACCCGGGCTCCTCTGTCTCCTGCTGGTCAACTCTGTTTCAACCCCTTTGCAGAAGGCCTTCAGGGTTTGTCCTCTTTGTGTTCCCAGAGGAAAGGCAGACTGAACATGGGAAGGAAATTACCATGGCGACAGCACTGACCGAGCCTGCTGAACAGAGCCGAGGCTCAAGAGGCTCTGCCTTCCCGGGGGCTCCTGAGAGTGGGAACTTTGGTTAACCCCAACTCCGACCTCCGACCTCCGCAGGCATCCGGCTGACAAGAAGCTCTGGGTGTGGACTGAGGGCTGTGGGCTTTGGTTCTAGAGACGGTTTTCCAAACCGGTCATTTCTTTATTGTCCTTGTCATCTCAGCTCCAGAGAAGGGCTGATCTGGGGACACCCTCGCCTTGAG
Organism: Myocastor coypus; assembly: GCA_004027025.1. Lineage (NCBI taxonomy): Eukaryota > Metazoa > Chordata > Mammalia > Rodentia > Myocastoridae > Myocastor > Myocastor coypus. The sequence continues at coordinate 11,690 of PVJA010008988.1, forward strand.
AAGCTGCACTGCACACTCAGGGAGCACACACGCATGCCACACACACACACACACACACACACACACACACGTGTGTACATGCATGTTCGTGCACGTACACACACGCCCCTACTGCAGAAGCAGTCTCATTCCCCAACTGCAGTTTCCTTGCTCAGTGTACCCGGATGCGTTGGCAGAGGGTGAAGGAGCCGTGATGGCGCGTCCTGGCCCAGCCCACACCCCCCAGGCTTCTCCCCTGCCCTCTGTGCGGCACTCCACAGCGCCCACACATACGGGAGAAATGCACATCTGGTAGATTCCGCCGTCTACGAAGGAGGTCAGCCCACCGAGGAGGAAGCTCCAGGAGTTTCAAAGGAAACAAGGAGTCAGAAGCAGCTCCCGGGCCTCCAGGAGGGGTCCCGTGTGGGTGGTCACCAGGCCCCTGGTCAGGGGTGATGATCCACACAGCAGAGTCACAAGTGGGTGCAGCGTGGGCCAGGTCACAGCCTACGGGGTGACACTGACCCAGGAGGGAAGCCGTCACATCGCACATCGCAGAGCGCAGGGAGAGAGCAGCGGTTTCCCAGAAGGGCAGCGTGGTCAGGGCCCTGGCCTCACTGCACAGTAGTTGCTGTCCAGGCCCCCATCCAGGCCCCAGGCCACTGTCACCTCGGGCTACTGTTAGCTCAAGGCCTGGTGGCAGGGTCCTAGCCCCAGCATGGTGGCCCGAGCTGCTGCCTGACTGGCTCAGACCCTGCATGCTCCTTGTACAAAGGTCAGAGCTCTTCCAGCTGCTGGAAAGGCCCTGGACCGAGATCAGAGCCCGGGACACAAGGCAGGCAGCAAAGTGGATCCAAACGCAGGGCGCTGGACAGATGCTGTCACTGATCCGTGTCCAGCTGTGTCCAAGCCAGGAAGAACAGGTCCAGGAAAGGTCAAGCTGAAAGAGCGGCAGAGAGGAGCTTGTGAAAGCAAATTGAGGCTGTGCGGGAAAAGACCCGGATGTGGTGGCGCACCCCTGTGATCCCAGCACTGGGAGGCTGAGGAAGGAGGGCTGCTGGGAGTTGAAGGAGAGCCTGGAGGGCCAGGGATACAGCTCAGTGGCACAGCGCTTGTCTGCCAAGTGGGAGGTCCTGAGTTCGATTCCTGGTACTGGTCTCCACCAATAACAAAAGGACAGCCTGGGTCAGACTGGGCTACATAGCCAGAATATAAAGAAAGATAAAGTGCATTTCACTTATCATAGCATAAAAAACATATATCATATGTGGGTGTTTTTTGTTCCCCCCCACAATATGCAATTGGAAAGAAGGAAAAGTAGGAAGAAGGAAGAGACATTAATTCTTCTACCCAGGAGTAGAGGAGACTTTCATAACCTTGGCTAAAAGTTCAGCTGTAATCGAAGGGAACAACTGGTAAGTTTGACTACATGAAAAAGTTTGAGTAAGCTGGGATATACCTCAGCAGCACCTGCCTGGGAAGCACAAGGTCCTGGGTTCAATCCCCAGTGTAGAAAGAAAGAAAGAAAGAGAAAAAGAGAAACAAATAGGCCCTGGTGGCTCAAGCCTGTGATCCCAGCACTCAGGAGACCCAGGCAGGAGAACTGCTGTACGGCCAAGGCCAGTCTGGGCCACATAGAGAGTTTCAGGGCAGAAGAGAGAGAATAAGGAAGAGGAGAAACTGAAGTGGAAAATACTACCACACACAAGGTAGCAGGACAAACGGCTCGCACGCCACTAATGAATGATTAACCGCCCTGGTGTTTAAAGAGCTTTTCAAAGTGAAGGGAAAATAATCAACTGACTTCTTGTCTCTCTGTTTCTGACATCAGATCTTACTATGCAGCTCCACTTGGCCTGAAACTCGCTATTTGGCCCAGGCCGGCCTGGAACTCCAGGGGACCCTGCCTCAGCCTCCCGAGTGCTGGGATTCCAGGTGTGCACCACCACAACCAGCACCAGCTTAATTTAAAAAAATGAAAAAGAAACATGAAAACTCGACAGTTCACATGAACAAGAAATGTAAAGGGTCTCATAATATCTAACAGTGCTGGGTCAGGGAGATGGCTCAGTGGTCTAAGCACCTGCCTGGCAAGCACAAGGAGCCGGGTTCAGTCCTCAATACCGCGTGCTGTGCCAGCCCTGGCCCTGGGCACACTGAGCTGGCTACCAGAACCAGCCATGGTGGTACAGGCCTGTGATTCCAGCCCTGGGGAGGCTGAGATAGGAGGGTCATGATGGCTTTGAGTTGCTATATCAAATAAATAAAAGATTTTTAAAATTTAAAAAAGACATAAAATGTTCCAACTTGCTTCCCATAAAAAAAATACCAAACCATTTAAGGTAGCCCATTTTACTGATCAGATTGGCAAAAAGCCACAGTCTGCCAACACAGCTGCTGGCGAGCGGCCCAGGAAGCAGGCATTCTGGAGCGTGTCTGAGGTCAACTCCCCCGGGGCAGCAGGGCAGCACCACCTAGCCAGGCTACCTATTCATTTCCTCTTCGGATGGGCAATTCCACTTCCAGGCTCTGTTCCCTAAAAATCTCTGGCAAAATGTGAAAAGCTATTTGCATACAACTTATTGCAGCCCTGCTTGTAGCAGCAAAAACTAGAAAGAGCTCAAATTCCCCAACCAGAGGGAGCTGGTTAAATCACAGCCCGAGTACTTCGGAGTGCAGAAAGGGAGACGGAAGGTTGCCGTGCACGCCTGTGGAGTGAGCCCCATCTTGTGGCACAGAAACCACCGGGGCTGGGTGCAGGGCCGCACGCCTGTGGTCTCTGCCACTCTGGAAGCTGAGGCAGGAAGACTGCTTAGTCCAGGAGTTTGGGGACAGCCTGGGCAACGCGGCAAGACCCTATCTCTACATAAAGTAAATAAAAATTTTCTAGGGGCCGGGGAGATAGCTCCGAGGCACAAGTGCCTGCTGGGCAAGTGCAAGGTCGTGAGTTCAAACCCTGGTCCCCCCCCAAAAAATTCTAAATAATACCAAAAAGGACGAGGAATATGGTTCAGCAGCACAGCACCTCTGTGGCAAGCTGGAGGTCCTGAATTCCATTCTCAGTACAAAGGATCGGGCCGGGCGGAATGGCTCAGTGGTCTAAAGTGCCTGTTTGGGAAAGCTTGGGCGGCTTCAGGGACTGCGGTTTGATCCCCGGCACCACATGCTGCGCCAGTCTTGCCCTGGGAGCGGGCTGAGCCAGCCATAAAGATGAGTGAATAACCAAACAGAGGTTCTGAAACAAGAATAAATAAATAAATAAATAAAACAAAGGAGGAGGAGGAGAAGAGGAAGAGGAAGAAGAGAAAGAAGAAAAGGAAGAAGGAAGAGGAAGAAGGAGGAGGAAGAGGAGGAGGAGGAGAAGAGGAAAATGAGAAAATGCTGGGTGTGGTGGTGCACGCCTGTAGTCCCAGCACTTGGGAGGCTGAGGCAGGAAGATCAGTCCAACTTTGAGACCAGCCTGGTCTGCAATAGTGAGCTCAAGGCCAGCCTGAACAGCATAATGAAACCCTGTCTCAAAAAAAAAAAAAAAAAAAAAAAAAAGTCTTTTCAACACAACAAGCAAATATTCTCTCTGCTCGCCATGGCTCTACTAAAAGGAAGCAGCCACTTTAAAAAAAAAAAAAATTTAGTGTAAGGTCTACAGAATCTTACTACATAGATCAGACTCCTAGTAATTCTCCTGTTCTTCAGCCTCCCAAGAGCTGGGATGACAGGCCTGTACCACCATGCCCAGTCTCAATGTGCAAGACAGGACTCCAACCCAGATTCCTGTGTCTGGCTAAGCAGGCGCTTTAATCCACTGAGCCATCTGCGTGGTCCGGAAGCGATCACCTTTGCAGAAGATGTGTGTTCGGTCACGGCTAGGGCCTGGCAAGGAGCCCTGGCCTCGGCTCCTTCCCCACCGCACACCAGGCCAGCGATTGCTTCAATGACTTCAGGTCTCTCCCCGCAGGGACTGCAGCAGGGCGCCTGGGGCCTGCTCCCACCTTACAATTTCATACTGAGACATCAGGAAGGATTTGTAAGAAGTCACCATGAAATTTCTCCATTTCCTAGCAAGGGCCATGCACTTGGGCTCCAATAATGACATAGCCACAGTGACAAAGGAGAGGGGATTCAGGGGAGGAAAAGATCTGAAGATATTAGTCCTGGGGCCAGGCGGGATGGCTCAGTGGTCTAAAGCGCCTGCTTGGGGAAGCTTGGGTGGCTTCAGGCACCGCGGTTCCATCCCCGGCACCACATGCTGCGCCAGCCTTGCCCTCGGGGTGGGCTGAGCTGGCCATAAAAATGAGTGAATAAACAAACAAAGGTTCTGAAACAAGAATAAAAATAATAAATAAAATAAAAACTCTCTATATATAAAAAAAGATATTAGTCCTATCTGTCACCACTGAGGGAACAGGATTTGAACTGGGCACCCATTAATTTATGGAAAACCCACGCAACAGGTGCACACCAATGTCCATCTGATCAGCAAGAGGCCTTCAACCACCCTGATCATGTCTAGACTGCTTCAGCAAATCAGCAGAGTGACAGCGGGGCTGGTTTGTCGCCTGCAGCGTCTTTGAATTTGAGGCCTTTTTTTCTTTTTTTTGCGGTCCCGGGGATTGAACTCAGGACCCTGTGCTTGCCAGGCAAGCACTTATTCCACTGAGCTATCTCCCTGGCCCTGAATTTGAGGCTGATGATTGCTCCGATGGTCCCCAAGCCACTCTGCCTGGAAATGGCATGAACAGTGCTGTCCCCAGGGTGTGGTGGTAACATAAGAGCTCCGCAGCTCTGCACTGCTCCTGGCAGGAGGTCCCTGAGCCAGGAACCTGCGGAAACCATTAAAAACAAGTTTCTTTGTGAACTGTGCCCCAGAGGAAAGCTGTTGCTGGCTCCAGAACTGGAGTTCTGGGACCGTGGAGAAATCCGGGAACATGATGGCTCTGGCAACCACAAGCAGAAGCATTGCAGCTTTGTGCCGCTTTTGATTTCCAAGGCAGCTCCTTCGTGCGAGCCCAGTGTCACTGCGGGCATTGGGAAAGATGTGGAAGTCATTTCCGGACACGCTTCCTGCCAACTCAAACTGCCAGCACAGGAAGATAGGAGACTTAAGTGAAAGTAGGAATGGAGGCTGCCTTGCTGTGAGAGAATGCAAACAGGAAATGTCAGCCTCCACAGACACGGGCTTGGGACAGGCCCAGAAACCTGGGAAAGCCCAAAAGATCTGGAGCCTTATTCACTGCGCTGAAATTTTACAAGGATTTCTGGTGCTTTTCGTAAAGGTTAGGCCGGGGTCAGGGCAGCTTCCTGCAAACGTGGTCGGCAGATCAACCTCCTTGCATCTAAGAGGTACAGGCGGGTTTCAGAAAACAAGACTGCGAACTCCCTTGACCTCGGTTCCTTGCTGGCCGGGTGCAGGGGTGTGCCCCTGCAGACCAGCAAGACAGGAAGCCGAGGCAGGGGGAGCCAAGTTGGAGGCCAGCCAGGACAGCCTAGCAAGACCCCACCTCAGAATATAGACTTAAAAGCGCTGGGGGCTGGCCCCGTGGTAGAGCACGGTGTGGCATCCAGGAGACCCCTCTTCAATCCCCAATAGTAGTAACAGAAAAGATACAGCGTGCTGTCCTGAGACAAGATGGCAGGTGGGGCCCCCCAGAACAGTCTCCTGCCAAGCACTGAGCTCCTCGCCAATTGCCAAGGCCCCGGAGGGGTCTTCTTGGCCTCAGACTCTGCAGACACTGGGTAATCCCAAGTACACGACCATTTCTCTTCTGACTTATTTTACTCTTGCTAAATGATATCCACCTCTGGCCAGGTGTGGAACGACAGAGTCCAAGGCAGGAGACTCACCGTGAGGTTGCAGCCTGAACACCATCCTCTCTTCCCTTCTCTGGGTTTGGATATTATTATTATTATTTATTTATTTTTTGTCTTTTTGAGACAGGGTCTCACTATGCAGCTCAGGCTGGCCTTGAGCTCACTTTTGTAGCCCAGGCTGGTCTCAAACTCGCACTGATCCTCCTGCCTCAGCCTCCCAAGTGCTGGGATTACAGGTGTGCACCACCATGCGTGGCTTACTGTTTTTTGAGAAGTCTTGCTATATAGTCCAGGCTTGACCTTGCACCCCCAGTGTCAGCCTTTACTACACACCTGGCACCTGGCACCCTTGCTCCCGCTGGTTCAGGAAATAGCATGAAGGCTCCCGGATGGGCTGTAGGCCAGATTTGGAACCTGGTCCCCACACCAGCTGTCACCCAAGCCCTCAGGCTCGAAGCCCACGGTAACCTCTGGTTTCAGGACCCCTCCTAGTCCCTGTGTGAATCAGAGCTGCCCTTTCATTGCTCAGAGAAAGGTCTCCCGTGACGGGAGCCACAGATGTCATCCCAGGACTAAAATGCCAGGCGTTCCATTTATGTGGGAAGCACCACGGTACACGGCCTGCTTCCTACCCGCTCAGCCTGCATCCTGTCCTTCCAAGCCTGCGACCTCGGGGGCCTATGGCTCTGTCCTCTTCACACTGGGCCCCACTGTAAACACAGCACTCAAAGAAGGCTGCACTGAGCCGTGCTAATAGAGCAGCCACCCTCCCGGCCACCGTGGGGGGGAAGCATAGCAGGTGTGGCGCCTTGAGGTCCTTGCAGCCAGCTGGTCACCTCCTAGAGGCCAGGATGTCAGCGAGTGATGGATGGCTGGGAGTGAAGTGAGGCAGAGAGCCCAGGCCTCTGGGCCCAGGAAAGCGTGAAACTCAAGGAATCAGGAAAGTGCCCGGCTCAAATCTTTTGTGGAATTTGGGACAAGTTTCAGAGTCCAGTTCTACAATAAGATTGAAAAAAGCCTACCCAGAGGATGACTGCAAGGTCATGTTGTAGGCAGCTGAATTAGATAAAAATATTATAGGCAGTCAGACAGGGCCAGGCCCTCAAGGACAACATGGAAGACAGGGTGACTTTGCCACTAGAGACAGACACTCCTCCGCCACGGGCCCGATCTCAAGACAAGAGTAAACAGAAGCAGCTACATACTTCCTTAAGAGCGGGCATCAGGGATTGATATTCTGACTAGCTATCAATCACTTTGAAAGAACACCAGCCCACACTCAACAGGAAGAGATCTTACTGTCTTCTGGCCCACTGGCTATGTGACTTGCTTTCCCATTGGATCCCGATTTTAATCAATTTTAGCTGAGCAGTGGTGCTTGGAATCTCACTGGTTGATCATAGCTTTGTCCCACCTCCTACCCACCTAAGTGAGTTCCCATGTCTTCCCTTCTATAAAAGTCCCTGGAAGAGATAGTTTCCTGGGGACAATCCACTCGGATCCCCTCCTGTCCCTCTCTCTCAGACAGGAGCTTTCTTTCCCTCAATAAATCTGTTCTGCTCATTAGCTCCGTCTGTTCCTAAAATTCATTCTTTGGTTTTAGAAAACATGAACTCATCCCAGGTACTTTTCAGGTTGGAGATCGGTTTTCCCTATATCATTTGGAGGTTCCCTAGTGGAGGTCATCCACCTCAGATCAGTGTTTTCTCCCTGCATCAGTCAAAGTGCCATAGATCCAGCCACGCCTCATGTAACAACCAAGCATCCGTCCTAGAACGAGGCTGCTATGCAGATTGGGCGCTAAATAAGGCACTGCACGTCATACGTGCACCGTGATAGTCTGCACAAAGACACGGGCAGAGGAGTCACCACTTGATGACCTGGTTGTTATCTGCATAACCCTTGCACACAACACTGAAATGTATCACAATGGAAAAACGGTACCAACCAGGTCTGTTAGTGCGTACCTGCCACTCAGAACCACTGTACTTGGGCTGGAGAGATAGCTCAGTAGAGTAAGTGCTTGCCTGGCAAGCACAGGGTCCTGAGTTCAATCCCTGGTACTGTGGGAGTATTGACACACAGAACCACTGCTCTTGGGGCCAGAATGAGGAGCAGGGCTGCTCCCAGGCTGCTTCAGGCAGTGCACAACACATACAGCTTTCTGAATCCCCAGAGTGCCTCCCACACCCAACCTGGCCCTGGCAGAAATGGTTTCACCAGTGCCTGTGAGGATTTATGGCACAGCTGCCGCAGGAGCGCTGGTCAGATCTCAAGAAAAACTTTCCGAGTGCAGAACCACCATAGAAGGAAGTGGAATCTTACTCCCCGAGCCTGGGGTGGAGCAGGAACCACAGGCACAGGCGGAAGGGCTGCCAGGCTCCCTCCCAGGCCTGAGAAGTTGGCTGTCCACGAGCCAGGGCGTCCTCGCCACAACTCAGGGAAAGGGTGGCAAAGCCAAACGGAGCAATCTGGCTTCTGGTGCCCAGGGCTTTAGGTAACCCTAGAAAGTTTGAGGAACTTAGAAGTCTAAAAACTCTCCACTGGAAAGGAATGAGAAGATCTGGCTCGGAGTCACATCACTGCCTGGATCCGGAAGGTGCCCCATGGTGTGGGCATGCAAGGCTGGGTCCCCAGGGTGGCGGCATTCACAGGTGGGGTTGAGGCGGGGACAGGGTGCAGAGGGCCCCTTCGGCAGCAGGTTGATCCACAGTGGAGCCTCCCTTGATGGCATCATAGCAATGACAGGAACAGCACGTAGGGCCTGGCCAAAGGGAGTGGGGCATGGAGGTGTCAGGAGGACTGGATCTTGTCCCCAGGGCCTCTTTCTCCCTACCACTTTCTTTTTTTTTTTTTAATTTTTATTTTATTTATTCATTTTTTTTCTTGTTTCAGAACCTTTGTTTGTTAATTCACTCATTTTTATGGCCGGCTCAGCCTGCCCCGAGGGCAGGGCTGGCACAGCATGTGGTGCCGGGGATCGAACCGCGGTCCCTGAAGCCACCCAAGCCTTCCCAAGCAGGCGCTTTAGACCACTGAGCCATCCCGCCGGCCCCTCTCCCTACAACTTTCTTAGCTCCGCGCCCTGACTGTGTTTGCTTCTACCATGACCCTGACATGGCCTTGACCCTGATCCTCCAACCTGGACATGACCTTGACCCTGACCCTCTAACCCTGACCCTGATTGCTTTTGCTTCACTGCAGGCCTAGAAGCAATGAAGCCAGCTGGCCGTGGACTGAACCGCCTGAAACCATGCACCACAGTAAACCTTTCCTGCTTTAAGTTGTTTTCTTTGGTGTTTTGTCACAGTGATGGAAAACTAACCAACAGGAATCCTAGGCAGCCCCTCAGCTCTTAGATCTTCACTCACACAACCTCGTTCTTGGGCATCTTCTGTATGTTTGCCATGGAGCTAAAAGAACCATGAGAGACAATGGTAAACAGAAGGAGGCTCGGGCCTTTCCTACAGAATTTACATTTGCTCTGAAAAAGCACAGGAACAGCACCTGCTTAGGCAACTGCAGGGACCAAGGCTTGGTTCGATCCCCGGCACCACATCTGCACCAGCCCCACCCCCAGGGCAGGCTGAGTGGGCCATAACATAAATAAGTAAATAAAGTTTGTCTGTTTTTAAAAAGCACAGAACGGGGCTAGTGAGATGGCTCAGCGGTCTAAAGCATCTCCTTAAGCAAGCTTAGGCAACCACAAGGGCCGAGGTTCGATCCCCAGCACCACATGCTGCGCCAGTGCCTCCCCCAGAGCAGGCTGAGCCGGCCATAACATAAAAAATAAAATAATTTTTTTTTCTTGTTTCAGAACTTTTGTTTATTTATTTTTATGGCTGGCTCAGCCTGCCCTGAGGGCAGGGCTAGCGCGGCATGTGGTGCCTGGGATTGAACCGCGGTCCCTGCAGTCACCTAAGCTTTCCTAAGCAGGCGCTTTAGACCACTGAGCCATCCTGCTGGGCCCTAAAATAATTTTTTAAAAAAGCACAGAACACTGTAACAATTGGATATTCACATGCATAAGAGTGGCAGATGTCCACCTCACACCAGACACAAGTGACCCCAAATGCATTAAAAGCCAGGCAGTTCAAGGCCAGCCTGAGCTACACAGTGAGACCCTGTCTTAAATAAAGCAAACTGCACTAAGACCTAACTCAGCCAAAACCATTACATTTTAGAAGACTTAGATATAAATCTTTGTAATCATGGGGCTGAGGAGATAGCTCTGTGAACAAGCACCTGCCTGGCAAGTGCAAGGTTGTGAGTTCGAACCCTGGTCCCACCAAAAATAAAAAAGTCTTTGTAATCATGAATCAGGCAGTGGCTTCCTAGCCATGATACCAAATACACAATCGACAAATTCATGGGTCAGTTAAGAGTCTACATTCAGAGTTTATGAAGAATTCTTAGGGCCTGGGGAGATAGCTCAGTGGCATAAGTGTCTGCCTGGCAAGCACAAAGACACAGGTTCAATCCCCAGTAGCACATGTCATGCTGGCCCACTCTGAGCCAGCCACCAAAATAGCATCGAACTTGAGAACCTGCACCTCCTCAGCACCCCACCCCCACCCCCGCAGCTAGGGTTGCAGGGTGGACCCAAGGGCCCAGGGCCCAACTCACAGTTCACTTAACCGGGGGTGGAACCCAGGGCCTTTGCCTGAGCTACGTCCCCAGTCCTTTACTACATTTGTGTTTGAGACAGGATCTCACTAAATCACTAAGTTACCCTTGCTAGGCTTGAACTTGTGATCTTCCTGCCTCAGCCTCCCAGAGCGCTGGTATTACAGGCATGTGCCACCACGCCTGGTCTCAGTGGCCAGCTCAGTATGCCTGGGGGCACAGCCAGCATGTCATGGGGTACTAGGAATCAAACCCTGGTCCACTAAGCTCTTTTGTTGGCTCTTTTTTTTTTTTTTTTTGCTTTTTGAGACAGGGTCTCTCTATGCAGTTCAGGCTGGCCTTGAGCTCACTTTTGTAGCCCAGGCTGGTCTCGAACTCGCACTGATCCTCCTGCCTCAGCCTCCCAAGTGCTGGGATTACAGGCGTGCACCACCACGCCCGGCTACGTTGGCTCTTATTTATTTATTTATTTCTTGGAGCAGGGTCTAGCTATGCAGTCCTGACTGGTAACAATCCCCTGCCTCTGCCTTTGCCTCCCTGGTGCTGGCATTACAGGCGCGTGCCACCATACCCAGCCTGAAATTATTTCTCTTAAACCTCATTTATTTGTTTGTGTTATGGCGGGCTCAGCCCGCCCTGGGGTGGGGGTGTGCAGCATGTGGTGTCAGGGATCGAGGAGCGGTCTTAGCGCTGGCCTTAAGTTTCCTCCGCAGGCGCTTTAGACCACTGAGCCATCTCGCTGGCCCAGGTAAATCTTACATACACTTTATCACAGTGTTTTAGAAGGACGGCACAGTTCTGAGCTCAGGAGGCGAGTGTGGATAAAGGTAGGCCCGGCCAGGATGGGGCAGGAGGTGGGGTGCAACTTCCTGGTTTTATCCCCTTATCTGGTGTTTAGTTTTTTCCCAGACCATGGACTCTTTTTTTCTTTAATGTGCTGGGGATTTTCCCCAGGCCTCACGGGGACTGCAGCTCCCCTGCAACCTTTCCCGCCTGCCTGTGTCTGCTCTGAGACAGGGTCTTGCTCAGTCTCCAGGCTGCCCCCGCTGAGCTGGCGGAGGGATCCAGCTGCTCGGCCTTTGGGGGAACAGGTCTTGAAGTGCGCTCCCCTGCACCTGGCTCCAGCTGGAGTGCTCTGCAATCTAGCAAAGTGAACAGACAGAAGCTGGTGTGCTCTGCCACTGTTTTGCTTACGACTCAGCATCCACAGAAATGCTCAGAGGCTTCGGGTCAACGTTCTATTATTCCTGGCCTGCATGTAACCCCAGGGCTGTGTCTTTATGCATGTCTTTTTCCAGATTGCTAAGCTTTGCTTACCTTCCGCAACCCCCAATTTCCTTGAGTCTGTTAGTCACCCCCTCTTCAGCTTCCAGCCTGATCCCCAGATCCTCTCTCCTGGCCCCAGAAAGTCTCCAGCCCCAGACACAGGCACCCGCTCACCCTGCCAGGGCCCAGAATGCCTCTCAGGCATTTTTACCTGATCACCTTTACTTGAAATCCTCCCTGAAATCTGAGACTATTCAGTTCCTTTCTATGCAGCTTTCCAGGAGGTCAGGGCTGGCTCAGGGCCCGCCTGCCCACCGGAAGTCGGCTTCCTGGGCTGCCTGGCCCGGGCCCAGATGGCTGACGTCACCGGGTCCGGGTGGCGGAAGCCCTTGCCCAACCCCCGAGAGGAGATCAATGCCAACCACACGCTCTCTGCCCTCTCCCCAGTCCCGGAAACATTTTCCCAGGCAGGTGCCAGTGAGGAGCCTGAGGCCAGCGGCACCGTGGACTGGGCAGGAACACAGCCAGGCTCTGCACACCAGCCAGGCAGAGACTGAGTAGGGTCCCTGCTGCCACCTCGCCTCTGACCTCTGACAAACCACCGCTCTCCCTGGGAGACTTTCAAAACTATGAATAATAATACTTACCTCACAGAAGCTATTATTACATGGGCTGCACCCACAGGCTCCAAGCCTGGGCTGAGGTCACCTACGTGAAAGGGCTCAGGAGCCTGAGGCAGTTGCCAAGTCCTGCTCTGTAGGCGCCTGGCCGGGAGAGCCCGGAGAAGCCGAGCACACAGCAGCAACAGGCCAACAAGGGGAGGGGGCGGCTGGCCAGCACGAGGTGAAGGTATGCACATGCAAAAGAATGAACGAGACGTTTATTCCTCCACAGTTACAAAACTCAACCTAGATTAAAGATTTAAACATAAAGTGCCAGGCGTGGTGGCGCACACCTATAATCCCAGCACTTGGGAGGCTGAGGCAGGAGGATTGGTGCGAGTTCGAGACCAGCCTGGACTACAAAAGTGAGCTCAGGACCAGCCTCAACTGCATAGCGAGACCCTGTCTCAAAAAGACCAAAAAATAAAAATAAATAAATAAATAAAGCGCCTGCCAAGGGGGCAGGGAGCTAGCTCTGTGGCACAAGTGCCTGCCTGGCAAATGCAAGATTATGAGTTTGAACCCTGGTCCCGCCAAAAAAAAAAAAAAAAAAAGCGCTTGCCTAAGAAAGTTTAAGCAAGCACAGCGACCACTGTCTGATCCCTGGCACCACATGCTGTGCCAGCCCCCAACCCCAGGGCAGGCTGAGGTGGCCATAACACAAGTGGATAAATGAGGTTTAAATAAAATAACATTAAAACAGCAACAACAACACGGCCTGACTTAAAGTGGGCACTGTCACTGAGCGGGTGCTTCTCAAATGGCAAGCAGGTCCTCAGAAGAGCGGCCAGCACTGTTAGCCGTTGGCGAAGTACGGACCCGAGCCACCGCGAGCGCGTTGCTGTTGAAAGGGGCAGAGATCGCAAGTCCTGGCAAGGGTGTGGAGAAAGGCAAGCTCGGACCCTGGTGGAAGTGAGATTTGCACAGTCATGGTGGGGTACGGTAGGAAAGTTCCTCCTACTAATAAAAATAGACAGCCAGGCGTGGCGCCACGCACCCGCAGTCCTCATACTTGCAAGGCTGACACATGGGCCGCGAGAGTTCCAGGCCAGCCTGGCTGCGTCCCAAGACTCTGTGTAAAGAAGAAAGAGGCGGAGCCGGGCGTGATGGCTCACGCTTGTAATCCCAGCACTCGGGAGGCTGAGGCAGGAGGATCGGTGCGAGTTCGAGACCAGCCTGGGCTACAAAAGTGAGCTCAAGGCCAGCCTCAACTCTCAACTGCATAGTGAGACCCTGTCTCAAAAAAACAAAAAAAAAGAAGAAGAAAGAGGCGGGCTGAGGAGAAACTTCAGCCCTGTACCGTGCAGCAGTCCTGCTACTGGGCATTCAAAAGAAGTATTCAGTATATGGAGGAGAAATCTGTATTCCTGTGTTTATGTTACACTTTTCAGAATAGTCAAGAAATAAAAATAACCCAAGTGTCCATCAATAGAAGCATGTGGGCTACAAAATGAGCTCCAGGCCAGCCTGAGCTGCATAACAAGAACTTATCTGAAAAAGACATAAATAAAGAGTTGCGGGGGGCGGGGGGGGGTGTTGGCACACACCTGTAATCCCAGCACTTAGGAGGCTGAGGCAGGAGGACTGGTGCGAGTTCAAAACCAGCCTGGGCTATAAAAATGAGTTCAACGCCAGCCTCAACTGCATAGCAAGACCCTGTCTCAAAAAAAAGAGTTTTGGGGGAAGAAAGGTGAAGAAGTCCTGTCATGCCACATACCCTGGATGAAGCTAGAGATTGTTGTGTTCAGTGAGCTGGCCACACGCAGAGACGATACTGCATGGGCTCACTTCTGTGGAATCCGGAAGAGCTGATCTCACTGAGGATGAGACCGTGGGGGAGCCGGGTGGGGGGTTCAGGGAAATTCTGCGCGTTCTTGCACAGCGAGCGACCGTCCACACAGTGATCTCCTGGGGGCTGCAACAGGCAAAAATCGGATTTCATTTTCACGGTGCTGGGGACAGAACCCAGGGCCTTCCCCATAAGCTCCTCCGTCCTCAGCCCCTTCCGGCTGTTTAACTGGAAAGAGGGTCTTGCTAAGTCTCGAAGTCGCCCAGCCTGCAATCACGGTCTTCCTGTCTCAGCCTCCGGGAGGGCTGGGAATACAGGTATGTGTCGCCATGGCCAGCAGGAAGGCAGCATTTTGAACATCTTAGAAAAAGAGATGGAGTGGGGAAGGGGAGGAGGCGGAGGAGGAGCTGGCCCGGTGGCCCTAGGCTGTGAGTGAGAGGCTAAAACACGAGGGTCCAGGATCACAGTCTAGTAATTTAGGGAAATCCTATCTTAATAAATAAAAACAGGCCTGGCTGGAGAGATAGCTCAGGTAGGATACGTGCTTGCCTGGGAAGCGTGAGGGCCTGAGTTCAGTGCTTAGGGAAAAGCAGGCAGGCAGACAGCATCCAGCTCACAGGTCTGTAGGAAAGGCCAGTGAGTTACGCCATATGTAGCACATCAACAACCTTGCTCAGGCAGGACAGAGCTGTCCTCCCAGTCCGCTGGTCCACTCTGCAGGCCAGGGCTGGTCTCCAGCCTGTTCTCAAGAGACCGTCCCACACACCAGGGTGCTGTCCCTGTCCTGTCTGCCCTGCAGGCAGAGCAACTCAGCTCAGATCCGAGCAATGGCTTCCCCGGTGAATCGTCCATGGGTCCACCGGAGGCCCTGTGTCTAAACCTTGAGCGTGGGCCTCTGCCATGGCACGGTCCTGCCAGCCCCGGACACCCACAGCCCGGCTGCTCCTCCCCTGCCGCACTAGAGCACCAGAGCTGGGGCCTGGCTCCCTGTCTCCTCCCCTAGTTCCTTGAGGGAGTTTCTGTCACTGCCCACAGCAGACAGATGGAAGGCCTGGAAGTGGGAGGCCAGAAGTGCTGATGGCCAGGCCTGCCTAGCTCTGGGCCAGGAATGATGTGAGAGCATTGGCTTTTTCTTTTGGCTTTGTTGTGTCCGGTCTTTGTTTTGTGGTAATGGAGGACACACCCAGGGCTTTCACCCTGAACTGCTTCCCTAACCCTGTCTTTTTAAATTTTATTTATTTTTTCTTTCTGTTTTGAGACAGGATCTCTCTATGTAGTTCAGGCTGACCTTGAGCTCACTTTTGTAGCCCAGGCTGGTCTCCAACTCACAAGTGCTGGGATGACAGGCCTGCACCACCCAGTGTTTGTTTGTTTGTTTTGTGGAACTGGGGTTTGAACTCAGGCCCTTGTGCTTGCCAGGCAAGCACTTATTCAACTGAGCTATCTCCCCAGCCCCCCAGGTTTGCTTGCTTGTTTGTTTGTTTGTTTGTTTTTGTGAGACTGGGTTCAAACTCACAACCTTGTACTTGCCAGGCAAGCACTTGTGCCACAGAGCTATCTCCCTAGGCCATCCCAGCTTTTTTTTAAAGTTAGATTTTATTGGTACTTTTTTTAAAGAATTTATTTATTTATTTTCTTGTTTCAGAACTTTTGTTTATTTATTTATTTTTATGGCGGGCTCAGCCTGCCCTGAGGGCAGGGCTGGCGCAGCATGTGGTGCCAGGGATCGAACCGCGGTCCCTGCAGCCACCCAAGCTTTCCTAAGCAGGCGCTTTAGACCACTGAGCCATCCTGCCGGGCCCTGGTACTCTTTTTTTTTTTTTTTTTTTTGGTGGAACTGGGGATTGAACTCAGGCCCTTATGCTTGCCATATTGGTACATTTTAGAACTACATAACTATCATATTCATCGCAAAGATTTTGTACCTGGACATGAGTTTATTTTTGTTTCAAGTCAGGGTCTCACTAACTTGCTAAACTGCCCAGCTGGCGTCAAACCTGAGATCCTGCTGCCTCAGCCTCCCAAAGCGCCTCAGACACCTGGACAGGCAGAGCCCATTTGCCAAAACGGCCACACTGCCAAACTGATACGTAGATTTAGCACAGTTGCAATCAAAATTCCAGCAGCACTCTTCAGGCAACCACAGAAAATAATGCTAGAGGACTGGCGAGATGGTTCAGCGGTCTAAAGCGCCTGCTTAGGCAAGCTTAGGTAGACTCAGGGCGTGAGGTTTGATCCCCAGCACCACATGCTGCACCAGCCTCAGCCCCACGGTAGGTTGAGCTGGCCATAATGTAAAAAAGACAGACAGACAGACAGACAGACGCGAAAACAATGCCACAGTTCATCAGGAACCAAAGGAGAAGCAAGGGAGCAAAAGCAACCCTGAGAAACCAGACCAAGGCGGGCACGCCGCAGCCCCAGCTCTGAGTCGTGGCACAAAGCTGGCGATGGGCAAGTGAGCAAGCAGAACAGAAGCAGCCGCCCGCTGCTGGCATGGAGCCGACACAGGCCCGGGGAACCGAAGAACAGATGCAGAGCCCAGGGCCCTGGCGCGTGTTCAGCCATCTGAACTTTGACAAAGGGGCCAAAAACGCTGGCTGGAGGACAGCTGGCCTCCTTAGCCACCGGCCCTGAAGATGGAATCCAGCCCCGTATCTAGCCCGGGCACTGAACTAAAACCAAAATGGTTCCAACATCTAAATGTTAAGACGGAAATATTTAATCTGCTGGGAGATAAAGTAGATAAAATTCCAGAAGACTTAGGCCTAGGGAAGGAATTTCTGGACAGAACCCTACTTACACAAGAAATCACATCAAGGATCAACAAATGAGACCACATTAAATTTTTTATTTTTAATTTTTTTTTATGTGTTTGGTACACAGCCTCACTACGCGCAGCTTGGACTCAGAGTGATCCTCCTGCTTGCAGCCTTCCTAATGATGCAGGAAGAAAAAACTGATCTGCAGGGGCCAGGGATATAGCTCTGAGGCACAAGTGCCTGCCTGACAAGTGTAAGGGGTGAGTTCAAACCCCGGTCCCACCAAAAAAAAAAAGAAAGAAAGAAAGAACAGAATGTATCACTGGGTGTGGTGGCTCATGCCTATAATACCAGCACTGGGGAGGCTGAGGCAGGAGAATCAGTGTAAGTTCAAGACCAGCCTGGGCTACAAAAGTGAGCTCAAGGCCAGTCTGAACTGCACAGAGAGACTTTGTCTCAAAAAGACAAAAAAAAAAAAAAAAAAAAAAAAAAAAAAAAAAAAAAAAAAAAAAAAAAAAAAAAAAAAAAAAAAAAAAAAAAAAAAAAAAAAAAAAAAAAAAAAAAAAAAAAAAAAAAAAAAAATTAAAAAATAATAAAAAATAAAACTGATCTGTGTGAATGACCTCCAGTGGGGAGCCTCCAAATGATATAGGGGAAAAATGATGCCCACCCTGAAAGGTACCTGGGACCGAGTTCGTGTTCTCTAAAACCAAAGAATGAATTTGAGGAATAAATGGAGGTAATGAGCAGAACATATTTATTGAGGGAAAGAAAGCTCCTGACCAAGAGAGGGACAGAAAGGGGGACCTGAATGGGTGTCCCCAGGAAGCTGTCCCCTCCAGGGACTTTTACAGAGGAAAACCGTGTGGTGAGGCGGGTCTAAGGCTGTGGAGAAGACATGGGAACTGCTTAGGCGGGCGTGAGGTGGGACAAAACTGTGGTCAGCCAATGAGATTACGAGCACCATTGCTCAGGTAAAATTGATGAAAACCAGGATCCAATGGGAAGGCAAGTCATGCAGTGAGCAGGCTATTGCCACCACCTATTGAGCTTGGGCTCCTGACCCTTTCCAGGCTCTTCCAAGGTGATTGATACTTATTTAGCATTTCAATCCCTGACACCCATTCCTAGGGAAGTATGTAGCTGCCTTTGCTTACTCTTTTTTTGAGACAGGGCCTCGCTGTGCAGTTCAGGCTGGACGTGAGCTCACTTTGTAGCCCAGGCTGGTCTCGAACTCGCACCGATCCTCCTGCCTCAGCCTCCCGAGAGCTGGGATGACAGGCGTGCGCCACCACTCCCGGCCTTTGCTTACTCTTGTCTTGAGATCTGGCCCATGGCACAGGAGTGTCTTCCATGCCGTCCTTGAGGGCCTGGCCCTGGCCCTGTCTGAGTGCCTATAATATTTCTATCTAATTCAGCTGCCTACGACACCAGCGCGGGGATCACAGGCATGCGCCACCATGCCCAGACTCTGTCACCAGCTCCGTGCACCAGGGACAGGGCCAGTGAGGCATGAGGTACCAGGGATCGATCAAGCCCTGGTCCCTGCACTTGCCTAAGCAAGTGTTCAGTCCACTGAGCTATCTCGCCAGCCCTACATTAAATTAGAAAGCTCTCCACTGCAAAGAAACCACCAGCTGAGTACAGAGACAGTGCGCAGAACTAGAAAGTGTTTTGCCAGGTACTCCGCGCAGAGGCCTAACACCTAGAATATCCGAAGACACATGGCGTACGCTTCCAGGAGGAGCAGGGTCTCACTTCGCTATCCATCTAAAAAGGCGAGGGTTATTTTTGGACTCCCACTTCAGTACACAGTCAAGGCTGAGAGCTCCTGATGCCAGGAGGACCAGGAGCAGAGAAGGGAGGAGCCCGAGGCACGGCCCTTGCCCCTCTCCCCGGCCACATGCCGGAGGGCAAGGGCTTTGACACCTTCGTGTGAACCCTGATGTGGGTACCCAAGAGAAGCAGAACTATGATCACGTAAAATCCTGCACACTAATGTTCACAGCAGCCACGTGTGTTATTGCCAAACAGTGGGTCAAAGCGAGAAGTGGGTAGTTTAGCCTGCCTCTGCCATCGAAAGGACCCCAAATTACTGACAGATGCAGCCACCTGAACCCTCCCCAGAGGTACGATACTGAGTGGGGGGAAACAAAAACCAGCATCAGGCTACCCACATGATTCAGTCTGTGTGACTCAGGGTGGGGGGGTTCAGACAGCCTCCCTTGCCACTGAGGCTGGCCTCAAACTCACATCCATCCTCCCGACTCAGCCTCCAGAGTGCCGGGATTACAAACCTGACCTAAAAACCAAACTTCAAAGAAACTTCTGGCCCTTGTGTAGCAGGGAGAGGTTCCTGAATGGAGCCGGAGGAGTTGCTCAAGGCACTGCCCCAGCCAGCACTGCGTCACGTGCGGCCCTCGGGAAGGAGGCCAGAAGGCAGCAGCTTCCCCACCCACCACCTGGGCCAGTACCGAGGCCCTGGCGTGTCCCCAGGCCCACAGCCCCAAGTCCCGGCCTCCTCTCTCGCCACACCACTGCCAGGCCATGTCCCTCCTAGGTCACGTGCTCCGCCTCCTGGAAAGCAGCTTCTTGCAGTCAGGGCCTGAGGAATGCTGCCATCATCTGAGTTTATTGTAGCTGTCATTTGAAACTTTCAAGTACAAAAGACATCTGTTCAATGAAAACAGAAGTCAAAAATAAAACAAAACAAAGCCCATCCTGCTCCCAGAGGCCACGGCTGCCCGACTCCGCCCAGGCTGATGTCAGGAACATGTGAGTCCCTGTGACTCTGGGATGGCCCAACAGAGCAACACCCTCTTCCTTTAGGTCTAACCACCTGGTCACCCAGCCCTTGCCTGCTCCCTGCCTATCCCAGCTTGCATGGCCACTCCAACTTTCTAATCGTCCAAACCAGCAACCCATGGGGCCAGGGAAGAACAATGAAAAAGCAAGTGGAAACGAGATAACGTGATATCTGAAGAGATGGAGGAGGAGGAGGAGGAGGAGGAGGCGGTGACACAAGAACGCTGCTGCCCAGCTGGGGCTTCGGCTCTGTGGTCAAACACACGCCTGACTTGGGCCACGGCCCAGCTCCCCAAGCACAGAAAAAGGACCCAAAAGCAAGCTCCGAGGAAAGCCACACACCTGCCACTGGTCCCCAGCTGTGTGGATTCTGGAGCAGTGGTTTCTGAACCACCTGGCGATGCCCAGCCCATCCCTGGGCTCCAGAGCCTCTGTACACACACACACACACACACACACACACACAGAGGGGCCAGTGAGATAGCTCAGTAATCTAGAGCGCCTGCTTAGGTAAGCTTAGGTAACCACAGGGACCATCGTTCAATCCCCAGCACCACATGCTGCACCAGCATCACCCCCAGGGCAGGCTGAGCTGGCCCTTAAATAAATAAATAAATAAATAAATAAATAAATAAATAAATAAATACCTTTAGCTCAAATTTAGCCGGTGTGGTGGTGCATGCCTGTAGTCCCAGTACTTGGAAGGCTGAGGCAGGAGGATTGGTGTGAGTTCAAGACCAGCCTGGGCTACACAAGGGAGCTCAAGGCTAGCCTGACCTGCATAGCAAGATCCTGTCTCAAAAAGACAAAATATAATATATTATATTATGGGAAGCCGGGCGTGGTGGCACGTGCCTGTAATCCCAGCACTTGGGAGGCTGAGGCAGGAGGATTGGTGCAAGTTCAAGACCAGCCCGGACTACAAACGTGAGCTCAAAGTCAGCCTGAACTGTACAACAAGACCCTGTCTCAAAAAGACAATAAATAAATAAATAAATAATATATATATATATTATGGGAAAAGCAGTTCAGACTCAAACTCGGCTGCTCCAGCACAGGCTTGCAGCCTGATCCTTTCCATGGCCCCAGCCCCAGCAGGGGTTCAGCCTCCACTGTCTATCAGCAAGCCACCAGCTGCTCAGCAGCAGGTGCGGCTGGTGTATGATGGCCAGGTCCTGACTGCCCACTGGGTGCAACCTGGGGTCACAGGTCCCACAGGCTAAGGACTCAGACCAGGGCACTCCAGCCTCTGTGCTCTTCATCGCTGGGGCTGAATGCAGGTCCCCCACTTTCTCTGCCTCTTGGGGCCCCAAGTATCTTTCTGCTGGAGCTCTGCACCAACTGTAGGTCAGGGTGCCCCGCCCCCACCCGCTCAGCTCTGAGCAGGAGCCACTCACGGGTGTAGTAGCACAGCTGCTGGCGCAAGGCAGAGGTGCACGGTGAGCTACAGGCCCCAACCAGGGTCACCTGCCCTTCCACGGTGGCACTCCCATGTATCCTGCTGTTCAGGGAACCCAGTTCTGACCTTTTCATGTATGGGGACTACACTCTGCTGTGTGGTTGTGATACAGGGAACCTCCAGATAATACGAGGGGAAAGGGATCTTCCAACCTGAGCTGGGGCAAGCTCTCGTGCTCTAAAACCAAAGAACGAATTTTAGGAGCAAACAGGGGTTATGAGCAGAATAGATTTATGGGGCGGAAGAAAGCTTCTATCCAGGAGACAGAGGGGAATGAGGCGGGACAAAACTATGGTCAGCCAATGAGGTTACAAGCACTACTGCTCTGATAAAATTGATTAAATCCAGGACCCAATGGGGAAGCGAGTCTCACAGCAAGCAGGCCTGAATACAGGGACAGGGTCCCTTCCTGTTAGGGGTTGGGTTAGAACTCATTTGGGTTCTTTCAAGGTGATTGATACTTACCTAGAATATCAGCCCCCAGGGCCTGGCTGAATGGCTCAGTGGTCTAAAGCACCTGCTTAGGAAAGCCTGCGCGGCTGCAAGGACCGCGGTTTGATCCCTGGCACCACATGCTGTGCCAGCCCTGCCCTCAGGGCAGGCTGAGCCAGCCATAAAAATAAATAGACAAAAGTTCTGAAACAACAAAAAAATAAAATTCTAAAAAAAAAAAAAGAAAAAAAAGAAATCAACCAGGCTAACTTAATACACTTATCAATACACAGTATTTAGGTTAAACCAATGTCCCATTCAGTGTTTTAGATATGGTCCCCATTGTAAGCAAGGGGCACTCACAAGGGATTTTTTTTTTTCTTAACACTGTACCTAAGTTCTACGTCACAAATATAAGACCTGAATCTATCCATAGGCCCAAAGCTATTGGCCACTGTGTAGCCAGCGTCTCTAAAACTTTATGTTGACAGTATATTATCTGTCCTCGGGGATCTGTTCTGTGAAATACCTTTTTTTTTTCTTTTTTGTCTTTTTGAGACAGGGTCTCGCTATGCAGTTGAGGCTGGCCTTGAGCTCACTTTTGTAGCCCAGGCTGGTCTCGAACTCGCACCGATCCTCCTGCCTCAGCCTCCCGAGTGCTGGGATTACAGGCGTGCGCCACCACGCCCAGCTCTGAAATACCTTTTAAGTTCCTTCGTATATAAACAACAATATCTAATATTTGTAAAAACTAGTCAGCATGATTTTGATTAGTTAGCCTCTGGAATACAGTGCAGTATCTCAGTTACAGCTAAAGCAAGATGTCTTTTAAAGTCTGTTTCTATTGAAGCATGACAATTGGAAGGAGTCAGGGTTGGAGAAGAACAAAGAGACTTGTGCCAGTGTCCCACAACAGGCTGGGTTTTTTTCTAGTCAGGATTACTCAGGGCTGCTCCGTGAAAATGACAGGTAGAGATAACAGTCTGGCCAGAGGGAAGAGGCAGGCCCAGTGCCCTTCAGTCCCACTGGACCATCTGGGAAGCTGAGTCTGAGCTCTGGGGCCTGCGCCTCAGAGTGCAGTCTCACTTCTGGCAGCTGCCTTGGCAGTCAGGGCATGGCTTGTGGACCTCTTAGGGCAGTCCCTCTTATTCTGGCCTGGCTTCTGACAGCAATAGCAGATGGTTGTGAGCAGGTGAACTTCATTGTTGTTGAGCACTTCTTGAGCCCAGAGAATCAAACATAGTGTCTGTTTTGAGGCTGCAGCTATGGCAGCCATTTTTATCTCTTTGCTTTCTCTCCCTAGTTTTTTCCAGTCATGACCATAGGACACTAAAAATCAAAACGGTTTTTACTAAAGTATTGTTATGGTTTGTGTATAGGTGTCCCCCCACAAAGCCTAATGCAGTCACGGGGTGGGGCGGCTTCTGGAATTCCTAACTGAGGACCATGGCAGTGGGTGCTGCCCCTCCCTGGGACAGGTGACTTGCATTTCAGTGTAAGGTAGGAAGAGGCGTCAGCTGCTTGCGTTGCTGCTAACTCTCCCTGTGCTCTCTGCGCACTGCCATGGAAGGTTGCCCTCTGCCATGTGCCAGTCTGCTCTGAAGCCAGCTGAATATGGACTGAAACCTCCAGTAACTGAGAGTTAAATAAACCTTTCCTTTCCTCATTTTGAGTGTCGAGTGTTTGTCCCAGCAATGAGAGAAGGGTAACGAAGACAAGTATCAAGTTATCTAAACTGAAGTCTATCTTTTACAGCTCTTTTCTAATATCTGTAAGATGAGCTTATCAATAAGAGTCATCAGCCCCTCTATTGAATTCGCATCTCGTGAAGTATTTTTTACCAGTGCCTCTATCAAACATTCTAAGAAATCAGAGGGCTGTTTATCTTTTTCCTGGTAAATAGTTAAAATTTAAATTATTTGGAAGGCTTAGTACTACTTCTTTTTAGACATTCGAAAATACACACTAGAAAATGTCTTTTATTCAATCTCCTGCTTGGCTAGTAGGCCAGCAGGGATCTGACTATTTGGGCTCCAGTGGCAACAGGTAGTTCCACTGGCTATCTCTTGGCTCTTTAAAATTTACCATATCGGGTGGGTGAGATGGCTCAGTGGTCTA